>VYZT01005349.1:19225-51351 GCA_013400735.1 Pomatostomus ruficeps | reverse complement strand
GCGGCGGGGACAGCACCACGGGCAGCGGCGGGAGCGCCGCGGGAGCCGGGAGACCCCCGGCCCGGGCAGGCCCAGCTGCCGCAGTCCCGCTGCCCCCCCGACTCGCCGGGGACAGCCTTATCTGCTGCCCAGACCCACCCGCCATTCCACGTCCACCCGTGCCACCACTCAGGGCACAGGGAGGGTGCAGAGCCTCAGGAACAGGGGCAGTGTCAGTCCTCCTTTTCCCCTGCAAAAATCACCACTCCACAGCTCCTTGGCCCCTTGTTCTGGCCTGCTCCCTTCCACCTGCCCCAGAGTCTGTTCTGTCCCCAGCCCACGGCTCCATCACGGAGCCTCCAACTGCCGAGACAGCTCCTCTGGGACAGCCCTACGCAGCAGGGCCCAGGTCCCTTGGTTCTGGCCCTATGGGGATCTGGGACAGAGAGGACAGTTTCTTAGGGCAGCCTGTGTTCTCCTGGGATCCTGAGGAGAGGTGGCAGACCGTGGGCTGGGGCAGGCAGGAACTTAATTTGGAGCATGGAGGGTTCATAGTTTAGGTGCCAGGAACTGCACTAGTAGATGAGGCCAATTACACCCTCGCATGCTGCTCTTCCAGGAACTCTGTCCCCAGCCTTGGAGGAGCAGGCTGGGGCTGACAGCCTCCCTCCTCACAGTTTTCTGGAGCAGCCATCACCTCTTTCCAGCTCCACGTTTTGTCACTTCCCACCTCCAGTTCTCAGCTTTCACTTTAGGATGGATTTTGTGAGGGGAAGAAATGTGTTATTGTCTCTCATCTTTCTCCTGTACCTCGTCTGGGGCAACACCATGAGTGTTGCCCTGGGATATTGGGGCATGTCACAGCCCCTGGCATTCTTCCCCACAGCAGAACAGGGCTGGCAGTGCCATGTACAGAGATGAATTGAGGAACTTGGCCATTTGCCAAGTTAGATTGCTGCTTGTTCACCTCACAGGTGAACAAGCAGCAATCTAACCTTGTGCACCTGCAGTACCTGCACTACCTGAGCACCGCAGATCACAGAAAGAACTAGCACCTGACCCCAGTGGCAAAAGCTGCAGAGCAGCTGCATGTTCACTCATACGAGGGCCACAGCTGCACTTCTGAGCCAGCAGTGGGAAAATGCAGGCTGTGGCTCCAGCCTCGTGCATCTGTGAATGCTGTGTACCTCCTCCTGCCTGTGAACACGGGGAATATTTGGAGACAGTGACCCTTCTCCACCCACCACTCTGGGGAACTGTTGGATTGTGCATCCCATCACACAGAGGTGTTCTGGGTGAGGCCGGATGGGAGAGAGCTGGCAGAGCTTCCTCGTGCTCCCCCAGCTGATGAGCCGTGGCTGAGGTTTTACAGGGGAAGCCCAGGGATTGCCCAGGTTTTATGGGGAAGCCCATCTCCAAACCGCGCTGTTGCATAGGGAACATAGAATGATGGAATGTTTTGAATTGTAAGAGATTCTTCAAGGTCATATAGTCCAACCCTTGCCATGGGCAGAGACACTTTCCACTGTCCCAGGTTCCTCCAAGCCCTGTCCAACCTGGCCTTGGACACTTTCAGGGATGGGGCAGCCACAGCTCCTCTGGGCACCCTGTGCCAGAGCCTCACCACCCTCACAGGGAAGAATTTCTTCCCAATGTCCCATCTAACCTTGTGCTCTGTACGTGTGAAGCCATTCCCCCTTGTCCTGGCACTGCTTTCTCTGACCTCCCTTTTCAGCTGACATACCTGTAGAAGCCCTTCTTGTTATTCTGTATGTCCTTTGCCACGATTTGGCCTTCCTGCTTCCATGCCTACACAACCGGGCAGTTTCCCAATACTTTTCCCATTATTCTTCTCCCTGTTCCCACTGCCTGTGCATTTCCTTCCTCCCCTTGAATTTGACCAGCAAGCCCCACCTCATTCATGTCAGAATTCTGCCTTCCTTGCCTGATTTCTTGTGCCTGGGGATCATGAGCTCTTGTACTCTATGGAAAGTGTCCTTAAAGATCAGCCAGCTCTGCTCTGCTCCTTGTCCCTGAGGGCAGTTTCCCAGGGGTCACATTGACTAACTCTTTGAAGAGCTGGCAGTTTGCTTTCCTAAAATTCAGAGCCCTGACTTTACTCTTCATCTGGCCTAAATCCCTCAGGACTGCCAGCTCCACCAGAGAAACGTGCCTTTGGAGTCCCAGCTATGCTTGGTCTCATTGCAAAAGCGATATTTGGAAACAAAAATTAAGTGCCAATATTAGGTAGCTACCCAGAGCTGAGAAATGTATTCATAAAAAAAGAGGAAAAGCATCAACGTTTCCCATAACGAACAAAAGCTCAATGCTGCTCTCAGCTGGACATGTGTTCTCTCTGTGCAGCTCCAGTTCCAATGGAGATTATTCCTTCATAATATATTTTTTATGGCACACATGAGACCTCTGAAATGCAGTGTCTTGTGTCCTGTAAATAATTTCCTGTAACTTGTGGATTCCATTTCAACTGCATTACAGCAATGTGAATGTTTGGGGACTAACTCGAGCTGACAGGAGCAAAGCCTCCTGTTCCCCCCGCTCACAGCGCAGCCTCTCGCCGTGTCCCACCCCAGCGCCAGAGGAGCAGCACGGCTGCACCACTGGGCAGCAGCACTTGGCCTCGGGCGTCCCCTCAGGCGCTGAAGAGCCCACTGGGAGGAACACAGTTCCTGTCCTGGACAGCCCAAGCCCCCACAAAGGCTGCTGCAAATTCAGAAATCAGGCTTGAACCTTAAATGAGAATCCCAGTAGGTGCAGTGTGGGTCACACTGCAGGACTGGGGACAGAGGGATGCTCCTAGGAAGCCCTGGGCAGAGCAGGTTTGCTTGGCTGCTCTGCTTAGGACATACACATGGCCTCTCATATAATTGTTCTGGTATGTCTGGATTTACCTTGAGAGAGACGAATGCTTCTCGTACACGGAGATACATTTATTCCAAACTGGAGAACCCACAGAGAGCCTGCTGGCAGCCACAAGCCTACTCTCGAGTTTTCTAATGTCTAAAACCCCTAACCCAACCCAAGCCAAAACCCAGATATTTTTCAGTTTCGAAAATACAAGATAAACCTCAAACTAGACTCTATTTAATGAAGTCACGGCGCTTTGGTCTTTCTGACACTGAGCACACACCCAAACTGCAGTGCTTAGCACAATGCCCCAGCGTGACATCCCTGTGGCTCCGGCTCCCGTGACGTGCTGCACAGGATTTACAGCAAACTACACAGAACAGAGAGACAATTTCTTCTTGGGCACCAGCTTCCAGCCCAGAGGAAATTTTACAGCCAGAATGTAAAGCCCTCTAAAACAAATGGCTCAGCCTTAAATGCCTGCTGCTGGGCTCCGGCTCCTGATTCATCACAGAGTGTGTATTTCTCCTGCATGGATGTCAAACGCATCCATGAGCAGATCGGAGTGTTATCCAATGCTGGCTGGTGCTGTTCAGCCATGGATGCAATAGGAGCTGATGGAGTGTAACGCTTTATTTGACAGTTCTGCTCTTAAAGGCTTCTGTATTTACCCTGGGTAGCTGCCCCTCCAAGGCACATCAATTAGCAATGGGAGCACTTCCCAGGCAGGCAGCAGTGGCCAGTCTAGCAAGGCCAACTGGGAATTGCCAGGGTAGGTTGGCTGGGTGGATCACCTAGTTCATGCCCCACATTTTGGCAGGGATCAAGATCAGTTGATTTTGACAAAGGGGAAGGAACTCTGTTGTGGGTGACCATGGAGCAGCCACCCCTTGCATGCAGATTTTCCCTAAGTGCCCATCATTTGGAGTGACTTGTGGCTGCCCCACCTGGGCGATATGCCTGTGATACTCTCGTCTCCACAGGGAGAGCAGGGCTGAAATTTGTCCCAGAATCCTGGTTATGGGGACATGTGACAGTAAGTCATGGTAAGCAGCTGGAAGCCCTTTCTGCACCAGCTGCCAGGATCCGACTGCAGCTGCTGATGACCAGGCTCCAGTTCGAGCCGTGTTTCACAAGTGACAAACTGGGAAGCCCTTTCCGAGGTGTTGCTGCCCCAGCTGGTGCCGTGCAAAGGCCACTGGCCTGGCTCCTGAGGGGAAGCAGAACTCCACTCCAAGACAGAGACAACTGAGTGCAGGTGTACTCACCGCTTAGACATGGGATTGTCTGCTCTGGTATTCTCACACCTTCGCTGCAGGAACAGAAACTGGGAGAGGCGCAGGGACAGAGTCAGGCTCCGAGGACATCTTCAGACTGCAGAGCCTGTCTGGGGGGATCTGGACATATTTGGCCAAGTCAGAGGGGAGCTGGAGAGCATGTCCCTGCTATCTAAATGCACAAGCAGATAAGCACCAAGTAAGGAGGAAAATGGCCTTAGATAATAGTCTGTGCTGGCACAAAAACAAAGAGGTATCAGAGTTGGCACAAATAATTTTTGGCTGGAAATCAGATAGTTTCTAACAGTGGGAGAAATGTTGTTCTGGAACAGATTCCTGAGAGGAGCATTGGGGGCAAGGCATGCAATTAGTTTTAAGATTGAGTTTGAAATGGACTTTATAACATCGTTGCCAGCAATTGCAGGGAAATGGGATTTGATGGCCCAAGCTGTCCCTTCTAGTTCCATGCTCCGGTTGTCATTCACAAGCACCGATCAGAGCAGGAGGCCTCTAACAGGAAAGGGCTCTCTAATCTATCAAAGCCTTAACAAGATCCATTGAAGAGAAGCTGTATTAGACTCATTTGAGTGCAATGAAATGGGTGTATTTTAACAAGAACAGTAATTTCCTTTTGTAATAATTTGTGAAGGAATATTGCAGGACATTTCTCTGGGAAGGTTTTACACCACAACTGGAATTCTTTGTGAAGAACTGGATGCCCTGGGCCCAGCTGTGACCCAGGATGTGGTCCCTGCAGGAGAGTCTCTGACCTGAGAATCTCTACATGCCAATATCCCAATCATTGCTTCTGCTAAGGACTAAATTCCAGAGATTATCACCTCAATTTCCTGACTTTTACAAATACTAGGGATATATTTTTCAAGAAACTTCAGAGGTTAACCTCCCATAATTCCTCCTCATTATTTACTTGTCAACAGAAGCAATGAAACACCTTGAAAAGAAGTAGATTAATGCACACAGTGTTCTACTTCCTTCAGGGAATGAACGAAGTTTGTAAATATATACCAAATAGCAAATAAACAGTAAAACTGCAATGACATTTAAACTCCAGTCAAAGAAGGCACTCAAGATGTTTTGCAGTGGCATTCCACTCTGTCAAAGCATTTTCCCATTCATGTAAACAGCTTCAGGTTTAGAATCGTTGGTAATTCTGCTGGTTGTTAGTAGCAGCTCCTGTGATCTAAACTGCGCAGTCTGGGAACCTACATTCATTTCCTCAACATAAAATTACCAGAGGTGGAACAAGACATCTCTGGGCAAGCTGCTCAGGCACCAAACCCACTGTTTCACTGATATGCTGTTCACAGTTGCCATAAAAAAAGAAACAGCTCTTGGACTTAAAAAAATGCATGTGCCACAAATATGCTGTGGAACATGGTTTATCCAGTGAATAGTCCTGAACGTGGAACCAGAGGGAAAGCCAGACAGCCTGAGAGGTGTGCGCTAGCAGAGGCAAGAGAGGAGGGGAGAAAAGGGGCACTCACAGCTGACACAGATGGTCCGTCCAGGTCCCACCAGCTCTTGAAGTCCGTCTTTGCACACTCAAAGGTGCTAAAGGCCCCCAGCTCCCACTGTACCAACAATCAGAGTAGCAATGGCAGTCAGGGGGGATGCAGGAGCTTCAGGATCTTTGGTTTCTGCTGTCACTGTTGGGACAAACAAGCCCTTGGGAAAGCCAAGAAAAGATTGAAACCAGAAATTTTCCTTCTGTTGTTGAACACCCGAATTACAGATCTATTCCTTCTAAACCTCTCCTTGCAGTTCTGGGGCTCTCCCTCCTTCCCCTCACTTTTCCTGCAATCAACCCACTGCCTGCCCAGATCCCTGTGGCGCTGGGGAGAGCCGGCCTTGTCTCTCCTTGGGGAGATGCAGATGGAGAAACACCGAGGCTGCGGCACCCTGCTGTCGCTGAGCGCAGCCCGGGGCAGGCGGCACCCGCCGGGACATGTCCCTGGCACAGGGCTGCATGGGGCTCAGCCCGGCAGGGTCCCGCTGAGGGGGCTGCGGCTCAAGGGCAGAGCTCCCGAGCAGCCCGCTCCCCTCGGCAAGCTCAGGTCCCAGATCTCGCTAGCGTGGGACTGGCTGCTCTCCCCGCAGGAAGGGCATTGCAGGACCCGCCCCATCTGTCACGCACTCGTCGGTGTAAATGGGTGAGTGGCTCTATCTGCACAGGATCAGGAGATAATCTCCCACTCTAATCTCGCTTCTTACAGAATGAGGGCCAGGGCTTGCACAGGCAGCCCTTCGCTGATTGCACGACAGGATGACATGACAAAGCCGTGCTGAACACGGTGTTTGTTGGCTGTCTCCATCCTGGGCTAAACAGTGATGACGGTCAGGAAGGGGAGACAGCAGCCGCAGAGAAGCTGTTTCAGATTGGCAAAGTATCTGCGTATATCAGTGCTTGGTTACAGAGAGGGAAACTGAGGCAGGGAGGGAGGCAGAGGTCACGAATGGTCACAGAGTGACTTTGACCTTAGCTTCAGAAGTCACGCTGTCCAATGCCAGCCCCGATGAGGGCATGACACCGAGGGCTGGAGGCTAGCGGAGGCTGGTGTAGTCTGCAGAAGCTGATGGAGGCTGGCAGAGATAGCAGAGGCTGACAAAGACTGGCCGAGGGGAGTAGAGGCTGGCAGAGGCTGGCAGAGACTGGCAGAGACTGGCAGAGGCTGACAAAGGCTGGCAGAGACTGGCAGAAGCTGGCAGAGGGTGGTAGAGGCTGCAGAGGCTGACAAAGGCTGGCAGAGACTGGCAGAAGCTGGCAGAGGGTGGTAGAGGCTGCAGAGGCTGCATCATGCAGAGACCAGCCCCAGCTGTGTGGCTTCAGCTTCACAGCCAGGGCTGCCTCCGGGGCAGCTGTGACGGGAGCGGGGCTGTGTCCTGCTGCTGCCTCAGACTGCACAGTGCTGGCTGCAGGGAGCTCATCCCGAGCCATCAGGACACCATGCAGCCAGTCAACAAAGGACAAGAGTGTAACAGGACAGCCAAGAGACCACCTGGCCTCCCTACTGTGCCACCTGATGCCTGTGACTCTCACTGTTGGTGCCCTGCTCACTCGGTGCTGGAAGAGTCCCTGCAGCACTGGGGAAAATCCTGAAATGGGAAGAAGTGGGACATACCTACCAAACAGTGCAGAGCCCAGGGCCTTGGACACAGCTCATCTGCTGCCTGGCCTGCTGCCACGTTAGTATCAGGAGGCTGGATTAGAAATGTTTCACCAGCACATTCTGTGCTTTGTAAAATGCCGTTCACCAGCTGCATGGGCCACGCCAGGAGAATGCCCTGGCTGGGCAGCTTGGCTGCCCGAGGAGCTGGGCCACATGCTGCAGCCCTGCACAGTGCCATCCCCTGATGCAGGACACCTCCTGTGCTTCCTCATGGGCCAGCGGTGACCGTCTGTGGCAGGCGTGCAGCCTCCCAGCCCCGCCTCGGGCAGCTGGCTCACGCCACGCTCTGAGGTGCTCGTCAGGCGCTACCGTAGTTTTCAGAGAGGGAACGGCCGGTGCAGTCTCTGCAGCCATGTGTTCAAGGGGATTCAGATCCCTCCGAGCACCAGCCAAGGTGCTTTTCTTCTCCCTTTCCTTCTCCCTCGCATGGCCTTCCTGGGCCATGGAGCAAAGACAGTCACGAGTGCCCTTTGCTGGAAGCAGCAATGCCCAGTGTGAGTCCCTGTAAATCATCTGTTCTCTCTCATCCCTCCCCTTCCCTGTATGGTTCCTCCTCCCTCCTCACCTGCCACTCAGCCAAGCCCTGCCGATTTCAGTAATGTAATCCCTGCTTATTAGATAGATCCTCCACCTACCTCATAATTTCTGTCGCTCTTCCGTGAGCTGCCTAATTTATCACTCTGCCTGGTAACAAGGTACCCAGTGTGCTACCACTAAGATTTATTCTTCAGAAACACTCATGCCCCCTCCTTGGCAGGCCTCTGCTCTCTTGGCTCCTGAGGGACTCTTTCTTTCAGGATTTTGAATTATTTCACTTGGGATTGAGTCTAGAAGCATTCCCTGGAGATGATATTTCCCATCCCATAGCTGCCAGAGATGGAGCAGTCCTGCTCTGGAAGACAGAATAGTGAGGGATGACGAGAAGGACCATGAAACAAAATGGGTGTTTGCCACATGCAGTCCTCTCTGATGAATCCTGCAACCTGAGCTTATCCCCTGCTGTGAGAACACAGCAAATATATTCAGTTTGTGATCGAGTCCAGCTGTAGGAGTGAGTTCCAGGTAGAACTGACTCATGTAAAAAACATTTGGCTTCATTTGGGAGCAGAAAACCCCTGCTGTGTGCCAAGGGCTGACTGGGCAAGCTGGTATCAGTGCATGTCAGGCCAGGGTGTTACTTGCAGTTCCAGCCCACAGATCGCAGGGAACAGCCCCCATGTCCTCACACCACCTCCTCTCAGGGCTGTCAGGGCCACAGCCAGGCTGCACTTGCACCTCTTGCCCTGCTGCTCTTCTCTGTACCTTCCTCTCCCTCTACAGCCACTGGCTGGGACCACCAGGGCTTGGCCTTGCTGGCAGCTGCCCACCCCCAGGGCTGTGGCAGCAGGACCAGCTGGCAGCCCCCCTAGCCCCTGTCACCCCTCCGTGCCTCTGGTCCCTCTTCCAACAACTCCAGCAGGTTGGCCAGCGTGGGCCAGGTTTGTCCTTGATGTGGCACTCAGCTCCCAGGACCTCTCCAATCCCCAACATGGATTTTGGGGAGCTCCTGGACTGGCTCCAAACTGTGACCCAGAAGGAAAAGCAGCTGCATGCTGCCTAGAGTTCAGGACGTGGCAGGGAAAAGATGCTCTGATGGAGGTGGAAATACCTGTGCAGGGATCTTTGGGCCCTTTCCCACCTGCTCTCCTTGTCCCTGTCCCATGAATGGCTGGCACTGTGCTTGGAACTTCCCCTGCCCCTTCCTTGTTTCCCTGTTTCCAGCTGTGCCTTTTTCTGTCGCAGCTGAGCAACGCAACCGTTCCTGGCCAGGTGCAGGTTTTCTTCTATGATGTGAGAATTGATAGCCCATAAACTTGAGAGAGTCTGGGGAATGTTTAAGGAAAGGAAAAGCTAAAAGCCCTCAGGATGCCATGAGCAGGGGGTTGGCACTTGCAGTCAGGCACTGTGTGACTCAGAACCCAGCGTGCAGGGGGCTGGAAGCGGAGTGGATGCTTGACACTGCTGAAACAAACTTCAGCTTCACCTGAGCAGAGTTTCTAGAGACTCCGTCATAAAGGTCAAATAGTCCTTCCCAGACCATGAGGCTTTCTCAGAGAAGAATCAACTATAGCTCTCGTTATGGAAAACAGTGAAAATAATACAGCGATGCTCCCTCTGAGGGAAAATAGATAGTGTGAGTTATTCCATCTTCCCATTCAGTGATATCAGTTTAGAAAAGCGAGGCTATTTACAGAGAGCATTTTGCTTCCAGTACTTCTGAAGTAAGTGAATTTTGAATTAGTTTAAGTGCAGGATAAATCAGCGAAATAGGAACATCTTTACACTCCAATAAGATGCTATTACTCATAAGCATATTGCACTCCAGCTTGTGGGCTAAAACTACCAGTGCATGACAGGACACCAAGGGCACGAAACACAGGGGATCCATGAAAATTAGCACAGCACCTTTGGTGTGAAGAGGTAATTTGGGATATTGATTGGTGATGATGACAGCCCAGTGCTGAGATGCTCTGACCTGATCCTGTAATCTCAGGTGCTCCAGACAGCCAAGAAAACCCCAAAACCCCTTCCAAAAGCAATCTGCATTTCTTCAGATTTCAGATCAGAGGCTGAAACAGGAACATGGAATTAAGTGTTGTGCAGCTGCTCAGGACTCTGAGGCCCCATGACTCGTTTGCCACATCCATCCCACTGGCAAGGAAGGACCCCAGGCAGGAGCAGAGCCCTAGCCAGGCACACAGCACATGTGGCCGGTGACAGGGTGTCTGCAGTGAGTGTGACCTGGGCCGGAGCACGATGCACAGGGTGGCAGCTGCACAGAGCTGGAAAGAAAGCGAGGAGCGCAGGCCGCTGCAGAGGAAGAAGGAGCATCACCACAGGATGTTTGAAGAAATAACATTTTTTCTTTTTGACCTCTGTGACCTCCCTGGCTGGGGGACACCTGCAGCTGGGCACAAGGAAATGGCACCCTGCCCTGTTCCCCACTGCACAGGTTGTTTGGCCTGTGGAACGACACTGGGCAAGCCCCGCTCCTGGCAGCACAGCATGGAGCTCCGGTGTTTCTAGTGTCATTCTGTAGGGTACAAATAGGATATGCACTCAGAAAGACAAACCTAGAGGGCTGCAGGGATGACTGGACATGATGGATTGTGCTTCACAGATGCGATCAGATATTGAGCAAGACCTTCAGCACAGGCAGTCACTTCCAGCCCTTTGGATATCTCTCCAGGGAAAGAGCCTCCGTGGGCTGCAAGTTCAGGCAGAAGCTGGTCAGAGGAACGATGCTGAGTCTTCATCATCCATAGTCCCAGCTGGCTTCAAGCATGACAATAAGAGGAGGAAGAGCAGAAAGGGCTTTGCAATTTCCATTTCTCTCCCCCTTCTCCTTGCAATGGGGAAGGAGACTGAAGCTCCTGAGGCAGTTCCAAGCATCGGGTCAGTGACCCAGCCAGGTCATCACAGCACCATGTGCTGAGGTACATTGTGCTGAGATTTCCCATGGGCTCCCAGCTGCTTTCCCACTGCCAGGTGACCCTCCCATGAGCTGGTGTCTGGGTCCTGTACTTGCAGCTCTGCGGCAGAGGTGTCAGAATCCTTTCTGGGAAGTGGAACGCAGCCATGCGCTGGATGCAGAGAGGCACTGAGAGTGTCTCCCTGATCCCTTGACATCTTTCACCCTACTTCTCACAAGCTGCTTGGATTTTGTGTCAAGAGGGTGATTCTGCAAATTACATCGGTTCTTGTCTCCACTTCGTTGGCATGGCAACCTGGGAGGATGGATGGCACAGCCTCGCTGTAGCTCTCAGTGATGCAGACACATCCCGGCTCCTCCGTGCCTGTGCTCCCGCAGATCAAGGGAGACGGTGCCACAATCCCAAACAGAGCAGCTCAGGGGCAAATGTGGGGCCCAGCTCCTGGAATGCTCCTGGGCTCTGATCCCCACTGGTGGAAGGGCTGAGCTTGGCTCAGGGTGAGGCAGGAGCAAACTCAAGTGCAGGACAGGGGTGCCCAGGCCAGCAGCACTCCAGACCCACTTGTCAGTGGGGCCACCTCCCAGCTCTTGGATCTCCAAGTCCTCAGCAGGGATCCACTATTCCTGCTGTCTCAATAAATGAATTTAAGCATTTTCCAGTTCAGCAACTAGAGCCTTTGCTGGGCTTGCATTTGTGTCTGATTAATGAGACAGGTGGCCATTTACACATCTCTTGAGATCTCTTCTCTTTCCTGAGTAATTCTGAAGTTATGGCTGTTTACACAGAAGAGAATCACATCACCTTGCCAAGAGCACAGCTGGAGTGATCCCCGTGGAAATTGATCCTCAAGGACCGAGGCAATGGCACTGCCATGGAGTGTCAGTGACTTTCATCATTTCCTAGAAAACACCTTCTGCAGGTTGAAAGTTGCCCACCCAAATCTTGGGGAAAATGGGGCCATTCCTGCCCCAAGGATCTGAAGTGCCTGAGACTGTTTAACTTCACCTTCCTTGGGAGAGGCACCAGCAAGCCAAGAGGACTGGGACTGGCCATCACAAAAGCCCTGTATTGTGGATTCCTCCAGGCTGGGGATGGGAGGATTGATTTCCAGGAGCAGACTGGCTGTCAGACCCATTTGTGATAAATCTGTTTGCAAAATTATTATGTTAAAAGGTTTTAATTATTAGGGACATGTTAGGAAGACAGCTGGGATTTGCCTTCTGTTGTTCCCATCAGGCCTGATCACTCCTTGGTTTTCTCACATCCCAGCATAAATCTGGAATAATCCTCCAGGTCAGAGGAATCAGGCTGCTGTCACGGCAAAACCCAGCCTGGGAAGAGTGCACTGACATGGATGATTTGGGGGATGCTTTTACAAAACCAGGACTTGTTCCTGAGTCTCAGACCTGGGATTAGTGCCGGCGCTAAGTCCTGAAGATTCCTGTGTGTGTGACCTTGGAGCTGCTCTGCCTTTGAGGAGCAAGTGCTGCAGCCCAGCGTTGCTGGCAGCTCCCCACTCCAGCTGGGTTTCCAGGAGGAACTTGGAGCCAGTTCAGATCCTCAGTCCTGGCTGTCGAGAGCTGCTCTCCCACCTTGCTGCCCTCGATCCAGGCCTTTTCCAGGGCTGCAGAACTGCACTGGGTCACCCTGAGCAGGCGATTACCTGAGGCATCGTCGCTGTACTTGGGCTGCTCCCTCTGCCACGGGCACGCGGGGAGCCTGGCGCCAGGCTGAGCACGGCAGCGCAGGGTCTGGGAACACAGGCTCCAGTGGGGCAGCATTCCTGGATGGAGAGCTGGGTAGGAGGTGCCCCCCAGGTAATTCACCACAAAGTTCTGGAGTAACCCCACTCCAACACTACTGTTAGCCCTCAGCAGCCCCCAGAAAAGTGACTGAGAAAGGGCTGGGCAGACAACTTCCTGCTTGCTTTCCCTGCTTGGCTGGACCTGATGCCAGACTTCACCAGCAATGTGAGTTTGACACCTCCCTGCTCTCTATCTGAGCTCTCATGTGGCCCTGTGAAAAATAATTTCAATTTAATAAGTTCAGTTAGCTGCAAATTAATCAAAACCAATTTTGCACAGGTTCCTTTTTCATTATAAAAAATTCTGATCTGTCTTTTCATTTCTCTGAATTGTCTTTCTGTGGTCATTTTCCTTCTCTCCCCTCTCCCCTCTCCTCTCCTGCTGTCAATACAATCACCGTTCCCTACCCAGGCTGTCTGGGAGAGCAAAAGCCTCAGAAACTCCTTAACCCCTGCACCTTCCCAAGGAAGAGGCACAGGGAACTCCTCCCTGTGCACATGGCACACGGTGCATCCTCAGGAGAGACACTTAAAATTCCTGCCCAGGCACCAAGGTAGTGTTTGACACAAAGCAGCATCTCCCTGGCACAGAGAGCCCTGTGTGGGACCACAGCTGGCAGCAGCTGGCAGTGCCTGGGCTGGGCTCATGCCCGGGTGCCCACAGACCCTCTGGGTCCGCCCTCCTGTGCCGGCAGGCTCTGTGCTCACTGTCTCACTGTATCACTGCCTCACTGTCTCGCTGTCTCACTGTCTCACTGCTGGGTTTCTGCCCCAGACAGGCACCTGCAGGGCCTCAGCCTCTTCTGGTGCTGTTGCTGAGCTCAAGGGGAGGCTGTGCCCACCTTGACACCGTGGCCAGCTGTGGAGCCAGCGTGTGGCACTGCTGTGTCCCCCCTAAGGCCAGCACAGCCCATGTGCCCACAGTGCTGCTGACACGGGCTCCTGGCTGCCAGGACTGTCCCCTGCCCGCACAGCCTGAGCCGCTCTCCCGCCCGGGTAGGAGGCAATCCATCTCGCTGCTTATCGCTGTGCTGCTCAGGCCTGATTTACTGTTATTGGCAGCCAGCAACCTTTGCCATTTATATTCGGTGCCAAGCCTCAATTTACAGTATACTTTCTGCTTCAGCTCACCCAGCCTCTATCTCCACCTTCCACATTAATGCAGGATATGTGTGGAATTCATCTTGGAATTTATTTAAAAACCATCAGCCATTCTGGCTTTAATACATTCCCTCATCAAGGCAGCACAAAGCTCGATTTAAATGAAAATTAGGGCACTGTGGATTGTCACCCAAACCAGCATCCCGTTTGGTCCTGCTGTACTGGCAGTGTTCCCTTTGGCACAACCACAGCCAGGCACACAGGGAGCCACAGCCACTGACTGGCATAAAAGTAACATGCCTGGGAAAGTAAAATCTGTAACAAGAGCTGCCCCAAGTTTCATCAGGGTTTGAGGAAGAGTCTCCGCTGTCAGTCAGCAAAGCCAGCACCTCCCGGTGCCAGGGTCCCTGCACAGCTCCACCCTGGAACCAGGAAGATGCTGCCCTGCCTTTGGCCTCAATCCAGTACCAGCAATTGGTGGTGGCTGCTGCTTTCCTTGAAAGAGTGTGGAAAATGGGTTTATAGCTAAAAAAGGAATTAAAATACTGAAGCAATAGGCCAGCAGTGAGTAGCACATAATCCCTGCAGAATAAGCAGAGCTAAAGAGCTGAAAGCAAAAAAGAGCATAAATAGAAAATCTGCAATTGTTGTGCAGCTTTGCGTGCTGGGAGCTGCTCCAGCACCTGCACAGAGACTCTGGCCAGGGACCAGATCCTGCACCCAGAACCCTGGGCACAGGGGCCAGCACAGGGGCCAGGGGCTCTGCCCATGCCTGTCAGGGATGCTCTGGGTGATGGGGGAGCCCTGGGTGGCCTCAGAAGATGCCACAGGGGAGCTGTGTGTGCAGCCAAATGATCTGTGGGGCCAGGCTGACAGAAAGGGTCCCTGCAGAGGCCTCCAGGAGAGCTGGGTGCCCTCAGGTACCCATGCGGGCAGGGCTGAGCAGGGGACAGCGTGGTGGCTCTTAGCCCAGCTGCACAGATCTCTCCGTTTCCCTGCAGTTAAACAAACAGGCTTGACGGTGTAATGTGTGCCCGGTGCTGGAGCCAGCAGGGTGGCTGTGGGTGCTGTGGCACTGTGACACCCACTGCTCCACTGGGGGTCCGGGCCAGTGAGTGCTGAGCTCTGGGCCTGGGGGAAGCCCAGTGAGGGGCTCTGGCTGGAAACTCAACTTGTTGGGGATGTGAAGGTTCCAGAAGGCAGCTCCAGACACTGGGAAGGGCTGGGGCCACATGTGCTCACTGCTGCAGGGAGGGGGCTTCCGCACAAAGTCAGGAACAAATGACAGATACTGCAGAAAAACCTGGTTTCCCACATTTGGCATCAATTTATATTCTTTTGGAGAGCCAACTATTGCTCCTTTGAGGAAGGGACAAAAGAAATATCATTGACAAGTTTTTCAGCCTCATTACAATATTCTGGAAAACAAATGTGTCAGTGTACCAGAAAATACAGATGTTGCAGCTGTCATTTGGGAGAACCTGATTATCCTTTTATTTCTAGCTTAGTTCAAAATAAATTAGTTGTGGTGGTCTGCGCAGAGAGATAATGAGGGTCAGGCTAAACACCGGAGTGCAGGAAGCATTCTCCAGATCAGAGCCATGCCAGGCTGCAGAGCCAGCCTTGTGCTCGAGCCTGCTCATCACTCTGTCCCCAGGACCTTCTGCTCCCCTTCTAGGGCCACTGGGAACGAAGATGAAATGCTGGTGGGTGAAGCTGGTGCAGGCCGGCATGTGTTGCTGCTCCAGCACTGCCAGAGGGCTGCAGGGACGGGCTCCTTCCACGGCTGCAAACGGGAGCAGCAGGAGCGCGGGCAGGGAGCAGCAGGAGCTCGGGCAGGGCAGGGCAGGGAGCGCGGGCAGGGAGCAGCAGGAGCACGGCCGGGCGCTGGCACAGCCAGAGCCTCTGTGCGATGCTCCCTGGCCAGCCCTGGCTGCCGCACAGGAGGGCTCTGCGGGAAGGTTCTCCCAGCATCGGGGCTAGCTCGGGAGCCAGGCGTGGGTGCTGTGCTGCAGGTGCCGCCCCGCAGGTGAGCCAGGGCTCTGACCTGCACCCCACTCCGGCTGAACGTTCACACTGAGAACGGCTTTGCTTCTGGCGTCTGATCTCAGTCTAATTAGCAACTGGATCCAGCACGGATTCAATGCCCCCATCCACATTATTAACTTCACTCACTTTTTAACAGTAAAAAGTAAAGACATTTTCTTTGCAAGTCTGATGTTATTTTGGCAGCTGTTGAACATGTCGGTCTTTGCAGAAGCTAATTCTTCTGAATCAGGCCATAGTCAAACCTCTTTTTTCTAACTGTAGATATTTAAAGACCATATGATTAGATAATCCCAAATACAAATTAATAAAGCCCGAGGAAAAGGGAAAACAAGCCACTTCAGTGAGGTCCCATCCCATATGTTTTGACAAAAGTAATGCAAATAAAGGCAGGTGTAGGTGTGCGGCAGGACTGGAGCGTGACTTTCGGGTCTCGGTTCACATCCTTGCTTTGCTTGTGCTCTGTGTGATGTTTTCAGTCCCCTCACTCCTCCAAAGAGGCTTCGGGGCTGTGGCACTCGCTCCAGGCTGGCTCCAGTACCGGCTGTGCGTGGCGGATGGAGTGAGGCAGCGTGTTGGGAGCTTTCCTCCCGCCTCTGCTTTGAGTCCCGGTGCGGGCTGTTAAGGGGCCGGTGCCAGAGCTCCCACCCGGTGACAGGAGCGGTCCCGGCCACCCTGGAGCCACCCCAGCTCCTGATGGAGTCACAGCACAAGTCAGAGGCAAATACAGTCCCGAGGAGCACGGCGGAGGGGCCGGGAGAGCAGAGCGGGGGCTCTGCCGCCGGCACAGCAGACGCACGCTGAGCTCAGCCCGCAGCACCCGGGGATGCCGAGCTGCCCCCGGAGCTGTCCTCTCCCCTGTGGGGCTCTGCCGGGAGGATCCCAGCCAGGAAGGGTGAAGCGCTGGCTCTGCACCAGCATGTGAAAGGAGCTCGGGTGTCCCGTGGGGAATTAGAGGGGGCAGGAGCAGCGTGCCAGCACCACAGAGTAGGTGCTGAGCAATGCTGGGGCTGGACACTGCTCACCGAGCAGGGCTGGCTGCCCACACGCTCATAAATATTCTCGATGCAGGCAACACTGGCTGGGTTTTGATGGTGGTTTTGCTAGAGAGCTTTTGCAGGGATCTTTATCATTCAGTGTCTGTGTAAAACACTTTCCAGAGTCTAAATTCTGCTATAGAAAAACTATTTATCAAATGCCCCCCTTTGCTGATACACTGAGCAGGAGTTGCCAGCCCGCACTGACAGCCAGCTCCAGGCAATATGATAGATATGTGGCTAATAATCAATCGATACTTTTGTTTAGGCCTCTGTCTATCAGTCTGGCATTGTGTGAACTAATTAGATGATAAAATGTGATGAATGTGTATTAAAGTCAGCTTCCTCCTGTTAGCACTCCAGGGACCCTTTCCATTTTCTAGCTGACCTTTTAGATCTCAGCTTTATTGTACGTGAACGCAATTAAATCAATTTGTCAGATATTTGCATTGCTCCTGCTAGTTCAGAATTCAATTAGTCAGTGTCACTTTACCGTCCTTGTCAGCCTCTGCACCAGCTCAGGGGGGAAAAAAAACAACAAAAAAACCCAGCCAAAAAAACCTATTCAAACCAAACCAAATCATACCAAAACTTGGCTCCTCTCTCTGTGGCTCATTCCTCCATGGCTCCCGCTATTTCCTGCTGCTGCCCCATGCCAGGGCTGCATCCCAGCTGGTGTGTGGGGCTGTGACACCAGAGATTCCCCTGCACCAGGGTGGAGGGGACCTGGCTGGAGCAGGCAGACCACTTGGGGGCTGCTGGGGCAATTAGCAGACACCCCTTGTTACCACTGCTCTGTGCCAAGTGAAATCTTGTCTGGCAAAATTATTCCCAGAAGCAGAATGAACCTGCAGCAGCCATCGCCACGCTACAAGGGTTTTAACAATATTCAAATGAGAGCCAACCTTGGCAATTATTTTTCTTCCTGCTGCTCTGAAGTGATGGCTCCTTTATCCATATTTTATCAGCCAGCAAGGAGCTCTGATAGTTAAGATTCTGCTGCTTGCTTAGATCCATGAGAGCACATCCTGCAAGTCTGTTTGAAATTAGCACACAGAAATGGGGCTGTGAGCCAGGGCTCGGTCTTTGCCCTCCCCACTGGAATGTGGAGTTACTCTTAAAGGCAGAGCTGGCAGGAGTGGGGGCCGGACCGATGGCCCCCAAGCAGCATCCCTCATGCTTGGCTCCTTGTCACTGTCCCCAGCCCCTTCCCCCAGCGCTGCCTTCACCCTCACCCACAGCTGGTGTGTGGAAAGACCGGCACATCCATCCTCCGCCTCCTTGGAGTTAAAAGCTGATATGGGGCAGTGCCAGCTCCAGCACTACCAGAGCACTGTGTAATTCCCCTGCTCTGTCTGAGCTGGGCTCAGCCTCAGCAGTCCCCACTACCAGCCCAAGGTCTGACCCAGACCTCCTGCTGCAGTACAGCTCTGTTCAAAGCCACCCTGGATAGGCTTTGAGGGAAGTTGTCTCTGGAAAACACTTGCGAAGGGCTTTGCAGGTATTTCCAGTAAGCAGCTGTTGCTGGGGCCTCCCGAAGTGGAGAAATGCTGCTGGGGAGAGCCGCAGGGAGGGGCTGGAGCAGGGGATGGGAGCTGCTGCCCTCCTGCTTTGAGCAACACCCAGGAGAGGGGAGATAAGGCTTGCGGGATCTAATGTTTGGATGAGAGGAGCTTTGCTTGCACAAGCTCACCTTTCTCCTCTGAGTTCTGGCTGGGATATGAATATCTGAGCCATGGCAGGTATAATTAACAGATGGAACTGGCTAATTATGTCCTTTGCATGTACACAGAAGACGCAACTGTTAATTGCTGTTTGCACATTTATTATTCCGAGCACTAGGGCCACTGGCATTTACTGTGACATGTGCCCTGTTCAAAAACAAACATGCCGTACTCCTGTCTGTGCTCTGGTACGATTTAAGGCCTAATGAATCTGAGCTGCTCTGCTGCCCTGTGCTTTGAGAGGGTGCTCGGAGGGAGGGTGCCATCGGCAGCCCCCAGGCCCCACGGCCGGCAGTGATGGAGCTGGGGCCTGGCTGCCCAGTGGGGAATAGGTTCTTGGGGAACCAGCTGTTGCCCCACTGCCAGCACCACGGGGCTGCGAGTGCTCCACACTGAGCTCCAGAGACCAAACTTCACATGGTTCTCCTGTGGATGGCGCAGGAGCCAAAACAGAAACCCTGCACATTTATGGGACTATCCTCAGATGCCACTCAGTGTCTGGCAGCTGGAAGAGCCGAGACCAACTGCAGGTCACAAGTTGCTTTCAAAATCCCCACCATGAGTTGGAGCATCCACCATGCTGAAGCCTCTTCACTTCTGAGCAGGTCACAGCCCCCACCTCATCCCCACCTCTGCTCCGAAATCAGCAGCAGGAGCAAAACTTCCCATCAGGGACAGACTCCCCTGGACCCTCTCTCAGCTTTGGGAAGGGCTGGCCTGCCTGGTGAGAAGTGACCCCGCATGCTGGGGGTGGATCGGGGGCCACAGCGGCTGAGGAGGGACACGTCAGCGCAGCCCACGGCTGGGCACAGGATGAGCCCTGCTGGAGCACCACCCACAGCGAAGCCAGGTGTGGGCTGGAAAAGCCATTCCACCTCTCTCTGCCTCTCTAGCATATAACAAGGAAAATAACAACTATGCTTTCGAAAGTAATGGTTAAATCTCGAGTCTTGAATAAGTATTTGTTTGAGATCAGTGCTTGGAGCTCAGCAGTTTGTTATATAAACATTGGAGATGAAGAGCAGAGGAATTTCTACCTTTTCTATTAAAGAGTTGAGATGTATTTCAATGAGCACACTTTCACCAAGGGGTCTGAGCTAACAATCTCCAGGTGAATGTGTTCCTTTATGATTACAGAAAGCTGTTGCTGTTATTCCCAGAGAAGCAGGACATGCTGCATAAACCTCAGCTCCTCGACTTGTCAGAGGGGAGAGAGCAACCCCACACCAGTGCAAAGAGGGTCAGAAACAACCACAGGAGAAACCAGGGAGCCCGAGCCCACACCCCCGGGGTGAGTAGGTCTGGGAGTGCAGGGCTTCCCGGCTCCCTGCTCAAGGAAGGCAGTCGCTGCTTTCCCACGGGAACTGCAGCTCGTTGCCATCCACGTCCCCTCCTTCAGGGGCACGAGCTGTGCTGCTGACATCCCAAAGCTTCTCCTGAGCACTGAAATACCTCCGAAGGTCAGGGGATGACCTGCACAAATGAGACACAGTTGCCTTTTGTGGATACCTTGTGAGCACTTCTGTGCTGCACCCTGATGAGTGCCGCTGTTTGGGAGTGTCAAGCACTGGTGCACCACACATGTCAGAAAATGTCCTGCATGAAGTATGGGTTCCCCAGGTATCAAAAGCAATCTCTTCAACCTGACCTCACCAGCGAAATTATGGATTGGAAATTTCAAAAAGCTTGGAAATGCAGAAGTTGAGTTTCTAATGCTGATGTTAACTCAGGCTCAATTGAATTTAACTTGTCCATTTTACATAATATGTCTTGATATACACTTTGTCATGGAACTCAAAATAGGAAGTATTTACTTGTACAAAGATGATGAATTTGTGTTCCTGTTACAAATACATATTTTACATGCCTTTGACTGATGACTTTCAGAGCCCAGTGTAGTGTTGTGATGCTGGTTTATATTTACAGAGCACAGAAAGGGAGGAGCAAAATGGGCAAGAAGGAATAAAACCCACAAATGAGCCTGGCATTAACCTGCCTCAGAGCCTGTATTCCTGCCTGTCTGGGGCATGTCCCTGTGCGTGGGTTGGCAGCTCAGCAAAGCCCCTGGCCCAGGGCATGGGAGCTGCTGGGGCTGTCCACAGGTTTCATCTCCTGCCTGTCCCGTCTGTGCACAGGGAGCTATTCATTATTCCAGCTGGTCCCGCTGTGATAAATGTTTTCCAGAGATCAGTTCTAAATGTCCTTTTGCAGAGCCTGCTTCCATCCGTCCCTCCTGCACCACTGGGCAGAGCTCTTCACTGTGCCAGAAGAATTACAATTCTGCACCACAGAAGGAGGAAACAGAGCTATTAATTTCCTTGGAAGTCTGCAGGGCACTTCCAGGACGGATGCTGCCTTTAGTGAATGCTGCTCATTTCTGGATGGGAGTGCTTGCATCAGTCAAGTCCCAGCACCACCCTACACCACACCCACGAGGGACCTCACAAGGGACCACACACAGTATGCCCAGGCAGTAGAGGGGGCAGGAGGGAGAGCTGAGTCCCAGGGGAGACCCTCCTCTGGCCAGGGGGCTGGAGCAGGGATGGGTTACACACCTGGCAGCCAGGAACACCAGGCAGGGAAGGGCGGAAGGCTGGGTGGGTAGAACTGTCTAAACACCCCAATTCTTGTAACTGAAGCAAATGTGAATCATTTGAAATGCCAAAATCTTGATGGGATATGAGTTACACCCAAGTGTGAATGCCATGATGTCTTGGGGTACCACTCAGCAGGAGCTGCCACAGCACATGCCTGGAGCACCAGAGGAGCAGGGGCAGCCGACCCGCCAGCCCAGGAGGTTCCCAGTGCCCTCGGGGAGCTGTCCCCATCCGAGCAGGCTGGTACTGCAGGGGTTGGCGTGAGGCTGGTCCCTCATGCTGTGGACAGGGCAAGGCAGAGCTGCAGCTCCGCACAGCCCTGTGCAGCCAGGTGTGGTGGGCAGGGTCCCCTGAACCTGCTCAGCCCCTCACGCTCTCTCATGGGCTCTTGAATGGCCCTTGCTGGGGGAGGACATGGCAGGGGCTGCTGGAGCCCAGCCTGTACCGGTACCCTGTGCCCACAAATGCCAGCTGAGGAGGCATTTCCCTTGCTGCCTGCTGCTGCGGCAGCTGGGCTGGCTGCTCCCACAGCTCCTGCCTCTGGCCCTGCTGACAGCAACCCCAGTTCTGCATCCATCTCATTACTACTGTGTGGTGGGAGCAGGGATGTGTAAGGCATCAGTCCTGCCATCAGTCATGCTGGCAAGAAATATGTTCACAGCTTTCCCTCCAGCACTGCCCCTTTAGCCCACACGCTGGCAGCAGCTCTGGGACTGCCTTGGGTGGCTGCAATGAGGAGAGCAGGCCACCATCAGGTATGGGTTAGCTGCAGCAGGCACACACATCCACCCTGGGGATCAGTGAGTGCCAACGGCACCAGGCAGGTCCCACACAGGGACCCGGCCACGAGTAGCTGCCAGTGCCACCAGGACAGGACCAGACTGGGCTCTGCTGCTGCTCAGAGCCAGGAACCAAATGCCAGTGGCAGGGAGGTGGCTCAGCACCTTGCAGCTGCACTTCCAGGACAGGTCAGTGGGGTTGGCTCTGGGCTGCCCGGTAAGTACCCAGTGAGTCCCTGTCCCTTATCTCATGGTCCCCTGTTCCAAACTTTTGCTCCCACACAACCACACGAGGCTGTCTGCCAAGCAAGTCAATACAAATCAATCAATGTTTGCGCCCTCTCAATAACTCTATTACACCCTCAAGGACAGATCTAAACCACCCAAATGGGCCCGAAGCAGCTGCTGTGCTGCCAGCAGAGCAAGCGCGCCAGAGACTGTAAATCACGCAACATTAATATTGTCACTGACAATGAAAATCTCTGTATTGCCGCGTCTGCCCGCCAGCGGTGGCCTTCAGATGTGCTTCACAAGCACCCACGCTCCTGCATCCACAACGGAGGGTGGGTGAGGGACACGGAGCAGGCTGGGGCCACAGTGCCTTTGCTAGGCAGCCGAGTCCAGGCAGCAGGTCAGGGCTGTGCAGGGTGCACAGGGATGCGCCAGGGCCAGCCCTGGCCTTGGGGCTGGGCAGGGCTTGGGGAGCTCACCCAGCAGTGCCCACCCTGCACTATCAGAGACTTGGAGGATGAGCAGTGATCGCTGTCATTATGCAAACAAAACCTTCTCTGACAAACCTGGAAGGCTTGTCAGATACCCATCACACATCCTCCACCCCAGCTCTGCTCTGGGCTCCCAGCCCTGCCCACAGCACAGGGAGGGTTTTGCTCAGCCAAAATTCAGAGCAGGGCAGTGCATCTTCAAGATGTCCAGAACCCGCAGAGCAGCAGAGGCAGGAGGAGGAGGAGAGGGCACAATGGCTGCAGAGAACTGACAGGGACTTGCACACGAGTCTCCTGGCTCCAGTGAGGAGAAGAACTGGGGTGAGGGCCACAGTGCTGAGGCTTCACTGGCTGGAGTTGGAGCAGAGAGTGCAGGAGAGGCCCAGAGCAGCAGGGCCTCTGCTTTCCCTCAGATGTTATGCAAAGTGTTGAGCTGGGAGACTGATGGGACATGCAGGGACTGGCTGATGGGGTAGCTGAGCCTGGGTTTGGAGGATGCAGAGGGCGATGCACTTCGGAGCACGGCAGAGAGGAGGAGCTGACCACCAGGGAGGCTGCCTGGCCTGGAGCCCCCCCTGCCCACCGGTACAGAGAGCCAGCTGCCCGAGCCCCCCGTGCCAGCCCTGCTGCCTCCGACTGCTCCTCTCAGCCGGAGCGAACACAGCCTTCCGTGGCCACACCAGCCTCGTGCTGCCAGGATTCAGGCCAGGACAGCACCGCTTTTGGCATTCTTTAGATGTACAAGACACTGTTAGAGCCAGAGCTTCAGAGTCAGCCCAGCAGGACAGAAAGGTCAGAAGACATTCTGTTGCTTGTAAATAAATAATAATAAATTACCATGTTTGAGCACACTCAGGAATACCTCTGCTTGTAGAAACATCAGGCTGGGTTAGTGCACAGCAGTGACATGGGGACAAGAGGGTGCTGCCTCCACGGCCTCTCTGCCTGCGGCGAAGGGCACGTCCTGCTGCTCCGGCAGCCCTGCTGCGGCTGAGGTGTCACTGTCACATTATGGGCAGCACCATACAGCCCTGCTCCTCCCCGGTGTGTCCAAGAAAGACACCAGCTCAGTTCAGGAACATCCCAACCCAAGGTGAGCCTTGAGGAGCAGAAACGGCTGCAGCAAGGCTTGCTCGCAGGGACAAGGCTGAAGGCAGCGCTCCCAAAGGGCCCCAGGCGAGATGAGGAGCTCCTCCAGCTGCACCTCCCAGAAGAGGGGCCTGCAGAGATGAGCTCTGCACTCCTGCAAGTTTCAGAGCAAGCTAGAGCTCCTTCTGCTTGCCAGCCCACAGGTCCTCAGCCCCGGCAGCTGCTCCATCCATCGAGTGCCTGCTTGAGGTCTATATGAGCATTCATATGGAAAAGATCTACTCCTTTGAGTCATTTTTCATTAGTTGCAATACTACAGAGCAAAGCAGGGCTGGTTTTGTAAATTAAAATGGGTTGCAGTTCAATACAGAATACTTCATTTGCAGCCAAGTTAAATAAGAGAATCGACATAAATATAATGCAATTACTTTTGCTACTTTCATAATGCCTTTATGAGACAGATAACCATCCCCATGAATACATTATCCCTCAGTATCTCTGCATCATTTCTGGACTTAACTCTTTTGAGTAATATCAGAAGAATGGATACATTTAATTAAGTATCTTATTTTAGAAGTCAATTTTACAATGATCAGGAAGCAGTATCTTTAATTTTCAGTCATAGAAGAGGCTTTCTTTCTGCCTCCAGACTGTTGTAATTTTAAGAATGCAGACTTGAACAGAACCACTACATGTGTGTGTCTCGCAGGAGAAGCTGCGCAGCCTGGGTGTCCCTCTGTCAGCCCCAGGCAGGGGAGGGCTCCTGGGGTCCCCAAGGGGCCGCCTGGCTGCCAGCCCGGCTGCAGTCCTGGGCGGGCACGGCTGCTCTGCCCTTCTGCGAGGTGCCCCATCCAGCGGCCAGCGATGGAGCAGCGTGTCCCCAGGGTGGGGACACGGGCTGAAACCCGGCTGCCATGCCCGCAGCCGCCAGGAAGGAGAGCCCTCTGCTGAGCTGGGCGGAACATCCTCCCTTGTCTGGGCTGCTCAACGCCCAGCGGCGAGTCCTGACAAACGGAGGGGGCTGGGATGCACTGCAAGGCTGGAGGGCAGCACGGGAGCTGGCGCTCTGCTTTGATGATGCATTACACTTACCACAGATTTTTTTACATTTTTGCCTCCTTTACAACTAATTTTCAGTGCTCCAGCATGACTATTACCTGCTGCACCCCAGCCCATCTTCAGCAGCTCCCTTCATTAGCAGGGACTTCTAATCAGCACGGAGATTATTTCAGGTTTCCTGGCAGAAAAGCAAGCCTGATAAAGCACATTTCTAAGGGGATCGTTGTATTTATGTTCCTCTCAGCAGACGTTTCATGCAGGGACCAAGAGATGCGACAGGGCAGGGAGATGGGATGGCAACGTGGGGAGACAAAGGACAGGGAGCAGAAGGACCCTTCAAGCTGTGCCTTGGGTGTAGGCAAGGAGGGGAGAGGTGGAGGCTGGCCCCAGACCCTACCCCAGCTGCTCTGGGCCCTCCCAGCTCCTCCACTCCCCTTCTGCACAGAGCCAGCAACAAGGGGTGACAGCCTGGGCACTGTCTCAGGAGCCTGACTCCACCACGAGGGAAACCACAGAGCTGTTCTGGCTGGAAACAGCATTTCAGGGCCAGGTGTTCAGTGAAAAGAAGTATTTTATTTTATTTTTAAATTTTTTTTTTTTAATCTTTGAAAAACATATATCTTAATTAAATTAGGAACATGTAGGTCTCACATGTGAGTCCCGAAGGCAGGAAGTCCCAAAAAAGGTCCCCAGCCACCCAGAGGGACCCACTGCAGACATAGCTGGGGCTGCTCTGGGCTGCCCTGTGACAGGCTCTGAGACGGGGGTGATGCTGTGTGCATGCTAAAACCTGCTCACGTCACCCTGCTTCGCTTCAGTCTTAAAATACAGAGTGCAGAGAACCAAATTCCCGAAACTGGACTAAAACTCTTTTGAAATGTGCTTGGTACCAGAGCAGATGGAATCTGTCTCCTCCGGGAGGGGCCTCTGCAGGCACATTCCCTATATTTGCTTTTACATCATAGCTATTTTAGATTTGCAGTGCCACTTCTCCACGAGCAGCCAATAAAAATATCCTGTGGAAAGCACTGGTATTGCTACCTCTGCACTCGGAGCAAAGCTGCTCATCTGGAGAGCAAAGAGCCAGCAGCTCTTCGTGGCAAGCAGCATCTCCTACAGCCCCAGGGCAAGCCCCTGGTACTGAGGACACCCGTGGCACTCCCACGGAGACTGCCCAGCCTCACTGTGTGCTGTCCCTGCTCCCCTGTGGCTGCACACCCCCAGCCCCATGGGGACACCCCTCGGCCCCACGCCAGGTGCACTAACCGGGAGAGAGCACGGCAGCCCCAAAGCCCCGCGGGGAGGGACACCTGCCCTGCGGGGAGGGACAGCTGTCCTGTGGGGAGGGACATCTGCCCTGCGGGGAGGGACACCTGTCCTGTGGGGAGGGACACCTGTCCTGCAGGGAGGGACATCTGCCCCGCGGGGAGGGACACCTGCTGTACAGGGAGGGACAGCTGCTGTACAGGGAGGGACATCTGCCCTGCGGGGAGGGACAGCTGCTGTACAGGGAGGGACATCTGCCCTGCGGGGAGGGACAGCTGTCCTGTGGGGAGGGACATCTGCCCTGCGGGGAGGGACACCTGCTGTACAGGGAGGGACACCTGTCCTGCGGGGAGGGACAGCTCTGTCTCATCGGGACAGTGAGCCCTGCTAGCTCCGGCTGCGGGAGCGCTGAGGGACACGGTCCCGCATGGATCGAAGAGAAGCGGCGTTGCAGACAGGGTGTGGGTCAGGGTGTGAGCGGGCTGGGGCTGGGGCTGGGGCTGGGACTGGCTCAGCCCAGCAGCACCAGCCAGCCACACGCCCATCTCCTCGAGTGGGAATCGACAGGCACTCACCACCTGCAGCTGCCCTCCGTGGCATTTGAATGACACAGATTTTCATCTCCAGGCTGAGTAGCTACATTTTTAAATATGGAATATTAGGGGTTTATGACAAAATCAAACAACACTTGCTGGAGAATTGATTCTGCCTCTTGTTTCCCTCCTAGCTGCTGCCACAGTATTGCTCCTCGGCGAGCGATATATAAGCCCTGCTGCAGCACAGGGCTGGTTTTCAGGACACTCTTATGGCTGGCTTTTCAGCATGAGGAATAGCAGCCCAGCTGCAGATGGGAGGATAAAAAGCCCCTCTAAAATTCCTCCAGCAGATCCATACTCCATTTCTGGTGGTGCAAAAACAACTGCACAATTGATTGGCTCTTAAGCCCAAATTTGTGAGTTGCAGAAAGTTGCTAGCTCCAAAGTCACTTAAATTCCTGGCATGTCCCAGAGGGGCTCTTAGTTCTCGACTAGCTGAAATCGTTGAGCTGAACCCCTCTCCTGCACCCCCACCAGCCTGGAAATCGCCTGACCCTCACAGAGCTCCTGCAATCCGGCTGCCAGGAACAGGTCTTGCCCCACATGTGACAGCTCCTGCGTTTCGTTATGCAGGATGAGATGAAGAATCCCAATCTTCCCCTTAGTTATTCCTTCCCTACTTCCTTCCTGATTGCTCAATACAAAAGCTTCAAGCCATCTTTAAACCAAATTGCTTCACAAATGACAAATAACAAGAAAATAGGCTTCATAACCAGGAATAATGAAAGAAATCATTCACTTTGATATCAGGAGCTGGTCGGTGCTAAAGGAGCCCTTCAGCCTGAATAGCAGAAAAGCACATTGCAATTTTCATGTACTTACTGGGATAAAACATGTGACTCCATGGATGCTGCAGCTGTCATCTCGCACTGGTCTTTGCACTTTGATGCTGAATTGCACAGGTTATCTTGACACTTGCTGATAAATTTTAAATCACCTCTTTTGCTGCATGCGAGAAGGGGCAGGGAGAGCACATCTGAATACAAATGTTAATGATACTTTTTAGACCTTGCCAGAGAGTGGGAATAGTGGTGGGGATGGTGCTCAGCGCTGTGTCCCCGGCTCTGGACCCTCCTGCCGCAGCAGGGCTCCAGAGCACAGCTGCCAACCCCAGCTCTGCCAACTCTGCTCAGCTCTGCCTTGGAGGGGGCCCTGCTGCCCTTCCCACCCCCCAGCTCCTCACCTACCCACTGCCGACCAACACAATAATCTTGGTGCAATTAAGCAAATTCCTGAGCAAAACTGACTAATTTTCCAATGCTTTTATCTTGACAGCTATGAAGATAATGGCTACAAATATGTGTGCCACAAAACTGGCAATTAGAAAATTATAATTTTGATTCCATCCTGGTTTTGTCCACAGAGGGCTCTGCTGGGAGTTAGATTAGCTTGATATGGCAAACTTATTATTCAAAATATGTACAAAAAGTGAGGAAACTCAGAAAAAACACCAGAAGCAGCCCCTGTAGAACTACCCGGTCAGATGTGCCGCGCTGGAAGGAGGCTGGTGCTGCTGGTGTCCAGCATGGGGTTTGGGAATGTGGGGCACAGAGCTGGCACCCAGCTGCAGGGCTCACAGCATCCCTGGGAAGGACCCTGCTTTCCAAAACCCCTTCCCCATTCTGATCTGACTGGAGCAGCCACAGCATCAAGGCCTTTTTTCCACCTCGACAATGCCTTTGCCCTTCTCCCCTTTCTTCTCTCACTCAGACAGAACACTCAGGGTTCAGAGAGGAATTTGCCCCAAAGATGTTCAAGGGTTAGGGAAATCTCCAGTGCAAACAGATTAATTAATCAGACGAATCTCTCTAGAGGAATTGGATTAGTGCTTTTTGGATAAGGATTGCATTAAGCTGATAAGGTAAGTAACACACGCAATGAGATGTTGATTTATTGCAAAGGGAGGACTTGAAAATTCTCACAGGTTCCTGATCTCATCCTGGGGCTCCAGGTTGCTCCTGAGCAAATAAAACAGCCATGTGCTCCAAAGTTCCCTTTGACATTGCAGAAGCCACTGAGTCCTACATGGCCAGGGAGTCACTTCTGCCCTGGCACCCACTGGCAACCATTGGCACACAGCCACTGGCCTGGTGACCTCCATCCCCGATGCAGCTGGGAAACAGCCCCTTGGATGTGCGCCCAGCACGTTCAGGCTTGGGGTAAGCAGGGGCTGAGTGAGCACTCGCACACTCTTACCCTGGGGGCTCTGCTGGGCTGGGGATACCCTTGGGGAGGCCATGGCTGTGCTTGGAGGGGGCTGCAAAACATTTAACTACTCCATGACATGAAATGCTCTTTCTTCCCAGTTGCAGCTTTGTTCCATGGGGGCAAGGGCTGATGCAGCAGTAAGGACAACCAAAGTTTGACTTTTTAAATTTTTTTGCCAGAATATGAACATATTCAGAGGAAGATTTTATCTGAAGATAGAGACTTCTGCTCCTCGCCTAGCTCACACTTGAAGTGCCAGAACAGACTTCTCTGCTCTCATCTTGTGTGAATACAAAGCACCATCTGTTTCCTCTTGTCCCACAAGTCTTGGCATGCAAAGAGTTACCAGGTGCTGCTCTGTCTGTCTTCACTTAGATGGAAAAGTCCCCAAGATAATCAGGGCAGCACATCCTTTACAGTCGGTCCATTTAATGACTGTCCACAAGACACCAGACATCGATCCCCATTTCATCAGGTGTCAGTGGTAGCTCTACCCACATTCAGCACACTTAAACCCACAAGTGCAGCTCTCTGCCCATTCCAGTGGGTCCCCTCTGTGCCGGCTGATGGCACCAGGACTTGCTCTGGCAGTTTGGGGATGGATGGCAATGTTTCCAAGGTCCTTGTTCCTCAGGCAGGGGACAGCATGGATGCAGCGTGGCAGAAAGAGCTGGCTTCACAGCACACCTGGGGCAAGGCATGGTCCTGGCTGTTACACGGAGGAGCAGTGCATCCGTGGAGGTGCATCTGGTGACTGGTGTAGGGAAGGCACCAGGCCAGAAGGTCAGCTCAGCAGGTAGGACATGAAGTGGGCAAGAGCCCATCAGCAGGGCCAGGTGTCCAAGCCTGGTGCCAGCTTTCATTAGGTGCTCAGAAAGCTGTGCCACAATGGCTTTGTCACAGCTGTTTTCCCCGCCTCCAGATTTCCCTACAAAGCTGTTGTTTTCCTTGCTGCAGTTCCCTCAACATCACCTCAGGAACCTGAGTGAGAGTCTCTACACAGCTACACTCGTCCTTTGCTTGGCTCTGTGCTGCCAGCACAGCAAAAATACAGCAGAACTGCAGAGAGCGGCAGCTGCCGGGGGCCGTGCTGTCGGTCACAGTTACAGGTGCTTAACAGAGTGGAATGAAGTGGCAGGCGTTGCTTTCAGAGTCCCATCTAGAGCGAGGAGGGCAGCTGAATGCTGATCTTCCTGCCCTGCTCCCCACTGTGCTGTGGGCTGCAGCTCTCCAGGTCAGTGCACAGGCGTGGCTCCCCACAGGCTCATGCAGGTGCTCCGACCTGTTGAACAGGCCCCATGGCACCCACTCCCCTCCTGTCTTCAACTTCTCCAGCCACCTGAACAAAACCAGGCACTGGGGAGGGCTGGCTGGACACATCTCCTGATCCTGGTCTGGTCTTGTTTGTGCCCACACAAGGGTCTTCCATGCAGAGGTAGCCTGGCTACCCCCCAGGGAATGCAGCAAATCCTCCTCTTCCAAGCCCCCCAGGTTTCCTCCACCGCCATTCCCAGGGTGACTGTGCAGTCAGATACAAGTCTGAAGAGCTCCCACACCATTAATAGAGGAGCGGATCCCTGAAATCACTGCACTGCAGACCTGCATGTGACAGATGTGGGCTGCCTCCACACCGCTGGAGTCTGCAGGTTAATTCAGCTGGGAAAGCTCTTCCTGAGCAGGCAGCAAACACAGCTGTTCACCACCACCCACCTCACCCGCAGTGGCTTCTCCTGCCCCAGGAAAACAGGATAAAAAGTTCACAGAATGAATTTCTCAGCTGGAAGAAATGCAGAAACAAACACAACTTACTTGAACTCTCACAGCAGGTGCAGTGTTGCCTGCTGCTTGGGAATCAAGCAAGCACATGGCTGATCCTAAACACAGGCAGCTGCTCCCTAGTAGCCACCAGGAGAGGGGGAGCTGCCTCTGGCCGAGGACCAGCCTTTGCTCCTTCCCTTTGGGCACCAGACAGGACAGGAGCCTCCCACAGCCCCAGCAGACAGAAAGCTCAGACAGCCCTGGAGGTAGTCAGGCATTTGGACAGAAGCACTGCCCAGGCAATGCCTTTCCTGAGCAAGCAGATCCAGCTGCAGTGCTCCTGCTGCTGCTCAGAACAGCCATGGTGGGAACCAGAACCTCAGCTGGGCCGGGGTGTTCAGCTGCATAGCAGCTGCCTCTCATTGTTTGCCACTGCTGCCACCCCGCCTGGGGCTTTTAGAGCATCTTCCCCTGGGCAGCAAAGTTCCACACAAAACTATAGAGCCCAGAACAGAGAGTTGCTTTTCTTTGTGTTCCTTCGGGCAGAAGAGGTAAAAGAAGTTATTGCAGCCCAGCCTTGCTCCACAGGAGCACATTGTGCCTGTACACCAGGCAGAGTGACAGGCAGTTGGACTGCACCATGCTCGATCATGCCAGCAGCACGCAGCCAGCCAAGGGAATGGGCCCAGCTCCCAGAAAGTGTGCCAAGATAGTTTCTGTTCATAGGGGACTATGCAGCATGTCGCTTTCCTCGGGGACACGCAGTGCCTGGCTGCTGGGGAGAGGCTGTGACATCGCCGCGGCTGGACCTGGCTCCCCCATCCCAGCCAGCCGGCAGCCGGGGGCAGGACAGCACAGGACACAGCGCACAGAGCCACAGCAATGCAGCACCTCTAGGGTCTCTGGGGCCCCCTTAAGCCCAGAATGGCTCAGAAGTTTACAGAGCCGGCGCTGAAGTGGGCGGGACGCGTGGTGACCTCTGCTCCGTGCGGCGCAGGTGGCACCGGGTGGCACCGGGGGAGCGAGGCAGCACCTGCCCGCACCCGGCCCCAGCCGGTCCCGTCTGCGCGTTCAGGGGCTCGGTAGCAGAGTTTATCAGTCTCTGCTCACAGGTACCGAGCGGTAGCACAGTTTATCAATCTCTGCTCACAGGTACCGAGCGGTAGCAGAGTTTATCAGTCTCTGCTCTCACGTACCGAGCGGTAGCAGAGTTTATCAGTCTCTGCTCTCAGGTACCGAGCGGTAGCACAGGAAGGAGCGGCCGAGGCCGCGCCGGGAGGCCGGGAGGGAGGGAGGGATACCTCAGGAAATTCCCTCCGCGGGCGCCAGGGGCGGTCCCGCCCGAGCAGGAGCAGCTCCGCCTGGGCTCACAGCGCCCTCTGCTGAGGCACCGCGGGAAGGCAGCGGGCGGGGAGCCCCGACCCGTGAGCGCCACAGCCCCGAGCCCGCCCGCCGCCGTGCCCGCTGTCATCCCCGTTATCATCCTCGTTATCCCCGCTGTCATCCCCGTTATCATCCTCGTTATCCCCGCTGCTGTCCCCGTTGTTATGCCCGTTGT
>VYZT01005349.1:0-19182 GCA_013400735.1 Pomatostomus ruficeps | reverse complement strand
CCCCTCCCCCCGCCGCTCTCCCGGCCGTTATCCCCGCTGCTATTCCCGTTGTTATGTCCGTTGTTATTCCCGTTAACCCCGCTGCTAAGTATTTTATTTTATTTGTTATCCCTGCTGCTCTCCCCGCTCTCCCCGTTGTTATTCCCGCTGCTCTCCCCACTCTCCCCGTTGTTATTCCCCGTATCCCCGTTCTCCCCCTTGTTATCCCCGCTCTCTCCGCTGTTATTCCCGTTGTTATCCCCGCTCTCTCCGTTGTTATTCCCGTTGCTATCCCCGCTCTCCCCGCTGTTATTCCCCGTATCCCCGTTCTCCCCGTTGTTATTCCCGCTGCTCTCCCCACTCTCCCCGTTGTTATTCCCCTTATCCCCGTTATCCCCGTTGTTATTCCCGTTGTTATCCCCGTTCTCCCCGTTGTTATCCCCGCTCTCCCCGTTGTTATTCCCGTTGTTATTCCCCGTATCCCCGTTCTCCCCGCCGCCCCGCGCCCCTCGCCCGGCAGAGGCCGCTGCCGGCCCGCAGAGCCGTGAGGCGCCAGACAAAATGGCGGCCTGAGGGGCGGGGCGGGGCAGAGGCTGCCGGCGGCGTCAGGCGCCTCAGGTTTCGCCATGATTCGTACATCTGTTATTTTCTGTGTAATAAACAAGATGGAGAGCAGGGGTAGGAGGAGCTGGCCGGGCTTGCCCCTGGTGTTTAGTGGAGAAGTTTAGAAGGATGGTCGGATACATCCCCGACAACAACTGAGCCCGAGGAGCAGCAGCAGCTGCTGCCGGGCTGCAACTGACTCAGGCTTCAGCTTCCCCGGAGCTGCTACGCACTCAGGGAGTTTTAAAATACATCCCTGAAGGTTCAGACACAGACGCCCCAGTGTGATCCGAGTCCCAGAATCCCAGAATCATTTAATTTGGAAAAGACCTCCAAGACTATTGAGTCCAGCCTTTGACTGATCATCACTTTGTCAACCAAGCCAGAGCACTGAGTTCCATGTCTACTCGTTTCCTGGACGTCTCCAGGGATGGGGACTCCACTCCCTCCCTGGGCAGCCCCTTCCAATGCCTGACCACCCTTTCCATGAAGAATTTCTTCCCGATGTCCAACCGGAGCCTCCCCTGGAACAGCCTGAGCCCATTTCCACTCATCCTGTCACCAGTTGCGCAGGAGCAGAGCCCCATCCCCTGGAGGTTGCTGCAGCCTCCTGCCAGGGAGCTGCATGGAGCTCCCAGCTCATCCCTGTCCTTCGTGGTGGGGTTCCCATCCTTCCAAGGCACCGACCCCGTGCCCTGGCAGGTGCCCAGCAGCGGGCTGGCCTCCCTGCAGGGAACAGGTGGCCCTGGCCTTGCTGGCCACGCTCCCCCACTGGTTAACCCCAAGCTGCCATGGAGGAGAGTGGGAGAAACTACAAAAACAAATGGTTTTCCTCCTGCATTTCTCTCTTTTGCTAAAGGCCCCAGCGCAGTGATCTCAGTGGCATTGTTTAGCCAATTACTAATTTACTAGGAATTTAGTTTAATGCATTAATAAATGTTGTCATTTTCATGACAAATTATCATAATAACACATTTTAATGGGCTGCAAGAGTTGGGAGAATAGTGGGAAATAAATATATTTTAGTATTACTTATTCACTACATTTGTACCTAATTATATTTGCAGAATAATTACAGTGGCACTGCTTCCCCACACTGCGTTTGTGTTGGCAGCATGGGGGTGATAAATCCCTGGCAGTGGTGGCAGCCGCCTGCAGTGGCGATCACAGCCCTCCATCATGGCAGGGCAGCCCCTGGGTGACACTGTCCGGCCGGGCCCACTGCCAGCTGCTCTGATTTACCTGCCTCTGCTCTGAGGAACTTGTCTGGGAGATGGATTGCTGGAAGGACCCTCTATGCTGGACATGAATCACTCTTTAATCACAGCCTCCCTGGGCTGAGGAACACAGAGCCAAGGTTCCACCAGGAAAGGAGCCTGGCTGATTTTGGTGCTGCAGCCGTAAGCTGAGGCCCCTTGCATCCCACCATGGTCCCTCGGCAGCCCCTGAGCATCACCCTGGCCAGGGTGCCAGAGCCCCTGAACTGCAGGGTTCCCGCATGGAGGAGGGGATGGCGGGGCAGGGTGACAGGGCCGGGTGTGCAGGCTGCTCTAGCAGTGCCTGGCACACGGGACCGGCTGCCAGCCAAGGAATGGGTGATGGGCTCCCATCTGCCATGTGAAGGGTGTAGAGCAGAGACTGTCAAACACTGGGACTGGCCAGTCTGAGAGCTGCTGCTCTTGAGTGCTGTGTCACCCCACAGGACACGGACAGGGTGGAACAGACCAGCAGGGCTGCCTGCAGGGCACTGGCAGGGAGAACCTGGGAGCACTGGTACAGTGACAGAGCTTTCAAAGATGCAGGAGGACAGGAGAACAGCAGGACAGACAGCAGGACACGAAGACAGCCCTGCACACTCTCATAAAGGTCAACACGTGGGCTGGAGGTGGCACCGCTCCATCCTGCCACTTTGTGTGGGCTCTGAAGGGTCCTGGGCAGTAGCAATGAGCCACAATTATGCAAGACCTTTTGATCATAACAGATTTATTCAAAACTCATGCATAAATATTAATGTCCCTGAAGATTTTGAACAACTATTTGGCATAAGCAGAGCAAATATTTAAATCAAACCTGACTGCTGTGCATTGCAAACAGACAGGGCAGCTCTGCACACGATGGCACCTCCGGCAAAGCCTGTCTGTGCAGTGGCATTTCTGGGAGCCCCACAGGCTGCTGTGGTGTGCACAGCACGTGAGCCTGCCCTCGCAGCTGCCCGCCTGTGCCCTGCTGTCGAGGGGATTGGTTCAGCCATGTGGGTGGCACCTGGGTGGAGGGGAGTCCCTCTGCCCAGCCTGGACCTGAGCTGGGGCTTGGGGCAGCCCCCACCCTGTGATCACCCTCCCACAGCTGGCCGCACTGTCCAGCAGCCACCGGTGCTCAGGGAGCCAGCAGGGACTGGCCACAAGTTTGAGCCCCTTTGCCCCATTTTGCCCCGCTCTCTGAGGGCAGCACACCTGGCATGCGTGCTTGGTGTTCCTGCAGTAACAAACGCACATGTATGTGCTGTCACCAGGCAGCGTGAAAGGTTAGGAAATTATACTTGGCTCCTCTTACCACTGATGAAGCATGTCCACTTTGGGCAAATTGCCATTTTCCCGTTTAACAGGATTTCAGCTGCTCTCCAGGGAGCTGCCCAGGGGCTCATGTGGGGCTGTCCCCTCAGCACTGCCAGCTGGAGCTCCTGCCCCCCTGGACTTGGCATAAAGGGCACATGCCAGAGGCTGACCTAAACCCTCCCTGCTCCTGCTTCTTTTCCTGCCAGGGCTTGCAGGGCAGGTCTGCAGACACTGATGCAAGGACAATGTTCATCACCTGTGCTCTGCCCTCATGGAAGAGGGAAGTTCTTGGCTGTGGGAAACGCAGGGGTGTGGAAGGTGCAGCCTGCTCCCTGATCAGGCTGTTCCCTAATGACCTGGTCCATGTGCATTGACTGTTCAAGACCATAACATCAGGACCCTGTTGGCGAAGGGGCAGTCCCAGAGACCCGCGGTGTCTGGCAGCCGCAGCGTGAAGCAGAGATAGCAGAAGTCACCTGTTCAGTGCTGAAGAAGGGACCATTCAGGCTTTGCCATGCGGTGCTGCACACCATGGCTTCTGGGTGAGTGGGGCCACGCTCCCTCCCAGCCAGGGGTGTGCAGAGGAGCAGGAGTCATTTGGGACATGACTTGAAAGGGAACATCTTCTGCTTTGAATTACACAGGGATTCTCTGCTTTGACACCTCAGAGTTTGTCTCCTACCCTCAGATACACGAGGCGGGTCAGGCTCTAGTGCAGAGCTCCGGGGTGACTTTGGGCAGCCGGCATCCCCAGTGCCTGCCTCCTGAGGGACGCTCAAGGGGTGACTGAGCCCAGCGCTGTCCACACGCGGGACAGGACCTGGCACTGCCTCTGCCCCCTCCCTGGGCACCAGCCCTGCTCCCTCATGCCCTCCTGATTCTCCACTGGCATCAGCAAATGCAGGAGCAGCAAATACCTTGGGCATGCCTGGAGCTTTTGCAAAACTGGAGCAAGATAAAAATGCCCTGAGAGGTGCTTGAGGTATGTGATTTCACAGAGTCATAGAATTCCTTGTGAGGTTTAGAGAACAGCCCCAGTTCTGTCCCTTTCAACAACAACAAACGTCTTCTTGTATGGGGGAAGCTGGCAAATTGCAGCAATTTTCTGTGAAATGGGCTGTTTTGAGACTACAGATGTTGGCACCAGTCTGTCTAAAATAAAAATAATTGCAGACCATTACATTAAAGTAATCTTTTCAGAAGAGAAACAATTATGCTTTTCAAAGCAAGCACACGTCTTTACACCTCATAATTATCAATTACAGAGATACCTGCTCTGTTATCTCAACAGCATCTCCAGTTGGCTTCTCAGGGCTAAGTGCGGGGGATTTAATTCAGAACTCAAACACTAATGATTTTGACCTTTATGCCTTTTCCTGAGGTGTGATAACACTTTAAAGACTGCACAAAACTGATCTGCCTGTGGTTTGCATTGCATTTGCCCACCTTTTAGCACGGAGAACATCTCTTTGCCCTGTGTGGCCTTCCTAATATACCTGGCCACTTTGGGGGCTGGAGAGGAGGTGATGGGCCCTAGCCACAGTCATAGTTCCAGACCCCCAGGAATGCTCCTACCAGGGCTCCAGAGCAGAACCAGGCAGGCAGAGCCCAGCGAGGAGCGAATTCATGCACAGAGTAACTGTGAAGTAGCCAAATGTCAGGGATAAGTGTGCCAGAAGTCCCAGCAGTGGATGGGCTTCCATCACACTCCTAACGGTGTCATCAGCATTGAATGTTTTCTGTAGAAATGAGCTTGGAAAGTCTAGTCCCAATACCAGTTGTCCTTTTTGCTTGCCGAAGGTGGGAACCTAATCCCACAGGGCCTTTCGGGCTGACACAGGCTCCCTCCCCTCTCCTGTTCTGTGTTACATTTGTGAGTTTTAATATTTAATTGGTGTTTTTTGCTATTTTGGTCTCCTGGCACTTTGCCGCAGTTGAGAGCTGGAGGTCAGCAATGGAGGGGAGGCTGTGTATTAGTTCATCAGGTTTTCATTATTTATTTGTTATGGATGCGTCACCAGGCCTTCCCAGAACTCTTGGCTGCTTCCCTTACCTGTTATTTATAGGCTTGTCTTTCCCTTCCCTTATACCCTGGGCTTTGGCAGACTCGCTGATGGAACTCACCTCGGGGGGCTGGGACCCCACAAACCTCCCAAACAGACGCTGAGGTGAGGAGGAGAGGGGAGACCCAGAGGGAAATGCAGAGAGGTGAGTGTGGGGAAGACCTGGGAGCAAGGGTAATGCAGCTCTTTAAGAATCCCCAGGCACAACTCAGTGCCCAGGGGGATGCATGCCTGCAGCTGGAGGCACCCTGGTCTCAGCCAGCAGCCCCTCAAGCACAGCCACTGGGTAGCAGGATCAAGCTGTGGCCAGGGGCTGAGTGGGATCCTGCTGTGGCCAGGGGCTCAGTGAGGATCACACTGTAGCCAGGGGCTGAGTGGGAATCCTGCAGTGGCCAGGGGCTGAGTGGGGATCACGCTGTGGCCAGGGGCTCAGTGAGGATCACACTGTAGCCAGGGGCTGAGTGGGATCACGCTGTGGTCAGGGACTGAGTGGGGATCACGCTGTGGCCAGGGGCTGAGTGGGGATCCTGCTGTGCCAGGGGCTGAGTGGGGATCCTGCTGTGGCCAGGGGCTTAACAAGGTGCTGAGGGCGATGCGGGGCCACAGGCAGTCACTCACCTCCCTGTTTCCCCAGCTCGAGTCCACTCCAAGGCTGAGTTCCTTGCGCCAGCTGGCATTGTGCCTCTGTTGTCTAGGCAAAGGTTTCCATGACACTAAATAAAGTGAAATATGATTTTGCACAGCTGGATTCTGTCTTAGATGCAGGTTAGGGACAAGAAATGCACATCCAGCAGAGAGCTGTGGGTAGCAAATTATAAGGGCTGTGATCCGTGATGGCAACAAGCAGAAAAATACCAATTTTTAGGAGTTATTCAGCTGACTCCCAACCAGATGTTTACTTCCAGAGCTATGTCTTGTTTGTTGGTCTTGCATAATCAGCTCACGGCATGAGGATGAAAAGTGCTCAAGCCATGTCACTGAATAAATGAGTGTCTGGAGGGGATGTGTATCTGGGCCTGGGCTCGCACACAGGGAGCTCACATCATGCCCGGGGTCAGCTGGCAGCCTTGGCCATGTGCTGAGCCACTGGCCCAGTTTGGTACCAGTGGCACCTGCAGGTACCTCTGCTGGGCAGGTGCATCTCCCCACAGAGGGCTCAACACTGCAACTGGTGCAAGGGTTTACTCAAATACCTTTGAGGTGCAGCATTTAATGGGATCATCTCTGTGAAGAGAGAAGCTTTACACATCTTATTTTAGGAGATTTAATGGAATGCTATGGGATGTCAAGTATACTATGTTAATAGGTGTTAATTGGGAAGTTAGACATCTGAGTTCTGGAGATTCAATTAGAAGGAATTAAAATCCATTCTCCTTTATTCCTGCATACAAAATGCATAATGCCTTTCCACTCCTCTCTTCCCATGGGAAGCCAACAGCATGTTGCATGCCCAGGGTGCACCCAGCTTTCTGGGGAGAAATAGGTGAGCAATGCCAGACTGGGAAGGAAAGTCAGAATAAAGCTGCACTACAGCCTTAGGGAGGCAGCTGGAAAAGAGCTTTTTGTGGTCACAGCTCAACTGATTTGTAACAGATGAGGAATTAAGAGCAGCTCCAGGTGCCTGCCAGGCAGGGATGGACTCATGCAGAGGTGAGGGGAGGAAGAGAAGACCATCAGGATACCTGGCAGGGGACAGGCAGGGCTGTGACCATGGGGCAGGAGGAATGGGAGGCTTGGCTGTCTGGGAGCAGATGGACTGAGGGTGAGCAGGGCTCTTAACCCTCCCCTTCCCACATATTGTGTAGACAAACACTCAGAGCTTGCAGAATGATAATGTAAAAGTGAAGAAATAAATATATACTGGGAGGAGGTAAGGGGTGGGAATGCCTGGCCAAGGGGCTGCCGGCCCCTGCCTGCCCAGCACTCACAGTGGCTCTACAAATTAGCCATGAAATTGGGACGTGATGGGAGCTTTGAAATCGGGAGTTTAGAGCGAGTTTGTAAAGTGTTTAAAAGGCAGAAGCAACACAAAGCCTCAGTTTTAATTATTGCAGTTTTAATCAGTGGAATAGTTTTTTATACCCTGTATGGTGAAGTAATTGGAAATGAGAATGGAGTTCGCTTGTGATGTAAATTACAAAGTGAGGAGAGGAACAGCCCAGCCCGAAGAGGCTCCAGGCTCTGGGGAGGGAAGGGGTGCAGGAGAGAGGAGGAGGCTGGAGGTGCAATGGGGACAGGGCACTGGTGCTGGCCAGTTGCTGGCGTGACAGGTGGGCATTGGGCCCCCACCTCCTTTCCAGGGAGGCCTGCCAGCTCTGCCACTTGGCATGGGCAGCTCTGCCTGCTGCTGTCCTTGGAGGCTGGTGGCACATGCACCTCTCCCGTGGGTGGTGGGTGCTGGCAGGGCTGCAGGACACCATGCCCATTCCTCACTGCAGGACCTGCACAGTGGGCACAATGCACTGCAGTCATCCCTGAGCTGCCACGTGGGTGCCCTGGGGGGACACTGGCTGGACAAGGGTGGGTCACATTCCCCCAGGACAGGTGGATTGCACGTCCCCTGGGGCAGGCAGATCGCATCCCCCTGGAGCAGGTGGATCACGTCCCTCTGGGGTAGAACCGCTGCCTTTCCCAGGCAGTGCTGAGCTGTCTGGCAGAGGCCCAGCTGAGAGGGGGCAGCCAGGGGCTGGGAGTGTCTGTGCCCAGAGCCAGGGTGCAGGCAGAGGGCTGGCAGGGGTGAGCTCCAGCTGCGGTAGGGGAGAGCAGCCTGCTGGGATGAGTAATATGAAAGTCATTTGATAGCAAGGAAGGGATATTCCTGCTCTCAGTCATGTTTAGGTAATTGGAAGTAAATAACTCCTTTCATCCTAAAACCGGATGACTTCATACACGAGGTAAATGGAGGAAACAAAATCCCGATTTTCGTTCGTGTTCCACGCACGTAGTAAAAATGAACCTTCGTCTGCAGCAATTCTGAGCTAATGAAAAACGAATGAGGTTTTAAATCAAGCCCAAACGCAAAGCTCTGCTGCCAGAGCCACGCGGGGCTGCTGTAGGACAGCCTCCATTTCCAAGGCTTCTCGCAGAATCCTGAATAATTTTATTAGATTTTGAGCAAGGCTGTTGCCAAAACATTCATTATTGCACCCAGCAAGCAGCAGGAGACCGGGAGACACGGGGGTGTCTGTAGGGCTGATGCCACAGGCAGTCCTGGCTTTCTCTTCTCTCCCCGAAGTTCCAAAGGGCTGAGGTTTATTTAGTGGTGTCTGTACATCACTCATATGATGCAGAGTGACCGGCCCTGCCTGATCACTTCTCCTGGAAGGGTCCCTCCTGCACAGCCTTAAATCATGTCTGTACACGTTATAATTCTCCCATGTGCCAGGTGACTTCTCTGTATTTGATCAGTTCAGATTCCATAAAAATGTAAATAATCAAAGCCCTTCTGCTGTTATTTATAATGCCTCACTCTGGGCTGTAATTTATGAATTAATTTCAGCTGCAAGTTTCAGGAGGGAGGGGAAAAAAAGATGAATAATCGGATGTGTGGCTGCCACTAAAAGCCGTGACTGCTGGTGTCTCCTCCACCATACATCCCCCAAACCCTGCAGACCTGACTGCGGCTCCCAGGGAAGCAGGGGCCGGTTCCTGCCCTGGCATCTGCCACTGTGGTGGCCACAGTGGGTCCCACGGGTGCTGGGAGGGTCCAGGGCAAACTGCCGCCGGCTGGGATGCCGCGCTTGGCCCCGCTGTTTGCAGGCACTGCTCTGGCGGTGGGTGCTGCTGTGCTGGGAGCCCCGAGGGAGCAGGCAGGACCCGCCAGGGCATCAGCACAGCACAGAACAGCACGGCTGTGCGGCAGGGAATCCACGCCTCAGCGCTTATCTCTGGCGTGTCACACAGCCTGCCAGCTCTAGATCGACACTCGTGATGGTCTTCAGAGCCAGTGATCCACCCGGCAGAGGGCTGGCAGAGGCAGCTGCTCAGGGACCCTGGCCCCCTGTGGCCAAGGCAGGGCCATCAGCACCGGGAACCAGCACGGGCTCTGCCCAGCTGCAGCCGGCAGGGCGCTGCAGGCTGGCCTGGCCACGCCGGCCGTGCCTCGTCGCCCACTATTAGCTCTCTGTTAAGCATCGTATCTGATCCAGACACAGCATTATATGCATTTCTCTGTGAATAAGCTCTGCTTGACACAGTCTGTGATTGCTTTTTTAAAACCATGTGAGGAGGATCAGTTCTTTCATCCACTGATAAGGTATCAGGTGACAGAGGGATCAGCATCCACCACATAAATCTGCAACTAATCCTTCGGAATCAATATTTTTCATTAAGAACCTGTGAGAGTTGGGCCATTATAGGGAAAAATCTGTTTAGGTTGACACCTTGATGAAGTTATTCAGTTCAGGGGCTTAAGTCATTGGAAGGTAATAAAGAGCAAAGAGCACAGAAAGATCGAGGTGCTGGTTTATGAGAGTTCGCGGCGGGAATAGGGGCTTTATTGCGCAGAGAAATTATCATACTGATTTATTGTGGAATTATGGGAACTTTAAAAAGCTGTCAGCACTGCCCCGATGTCACTGCTGGCTGGGGACACTGCGTGGGTGTTCCTTCTCATGCTGGGGACTCTCCCCTCCTGTGCTGTGCCATGGGATCACTTTGCCTTCCCACAGCATTCTGTGCCAGCTGAGAGTTCATCTGTGATGCCCAAACTGCTGCCGCCAGTATGGGCCTCGCTGGGGCTGGAGGTGGAGGAGCTGGTACTCCATGGCTGGGGCACAGGGACTCCTGGGCACTCAGCAGCTCTGGGTGATCCCCAGGGCCACCAGCATCATAGCAAAGCTGGAGGCCAGGGTGCTGGTTTCTTCCACCATTCATCACTTCCTCACAGGGCATCTTCCTCACTGTGCCCTGTGTCCTTGGTGCTCTCCAGCTGTCCATGCCCTGTATCTTTGATGTTCCTTAGCTGAGCCTTATGTCCTTGATGTTCCTCGTCTGTCTGTGCCCTGTCTTGCTGGTGTTCTCCGGGAGAGGAGGCGTCACTGCCTTCCCACACTGCTGCTTCCTCCATGAAGCACTTCCAGCCACAGCAGCGATGTCTGCTGGGGCTCCCAGATGGGTTTACTCCCAGCCAGCTCCCTTCCTGGCCCCAATGGGGGCAGCAGCCCTGTGATTGCAGGAGGGATGTGGGGGGCACAGGTAACTGCAGGGTCATGGGGAGCCACAGAGCTGGGACCCTACGGGGAGCAGGAAGGGGCTCGGCAGAGCAAAGGCTTCATCCCTAAATAAACTGTAAGAGAAGGAGTGTACACAAACACATACACACTGGGGCTGCTCCGAATGCACAGGATGCTGCTGTCTCCTCTGTGCAGAGCGAGCAGGGCACTGTGCCTGCTGCCACTCTGCAAACCCGGCTTTAATAACTGAAGTAGTCAAACTTATCCTGAAGTTTCCTGTATAGGTTAACCGAGGTTAATTGTGTGAGCTGAAAATGAAAATATCTTGCTCATAAATCCCCAAACCTCATTAAAAAGGATTAAATGATATGACTACTTTGTAAATCCTAAAATTTCACACAAACCTCTCGTAAACAAACACGAGGCCCCTGACATGCTCAGTCTCTGCTGATCCAGGTGCTTGTTCCAGGAGCAGGGAGAAACCAAGCACCCACCTCTGTGCCGCCACAAGGGCGGGCACTGCTGGCAGTGGTGGCACCGAGGGGCCTGTGGCTGCAAACCCAGTGCTGCATGGCCGGTGTCCTCACCCTGCCCACTTCAGCCAGCACCCACAACACAGTGCCCGGAAAACCCGGCTCACCCCAGCAGCGCGGGTGTGAGAGCACAGCCAGAGAGCTCTGCCGGGCACAGAGCGGTGCCAGCTCCCAGCGCTGGGCATCCTCCTCCACCTGAGCCAGCAGACAGAGGCAAATCGTAATCCCTTTGATCTGGGTGATGCCAGGGAAATTCTGCAATAACCACCTTGGCTCTGAGCCACCACTGATGTTTTTTCTTCCAGAAAGATTTTGTTGTGCAGCTCCTAGAGCAATAATTTGTTTCCTTCCTCGCTGACTATCCCCAACCAACACTAAATACAGTGAGGAGGGGAGGTACAGAGAACAGCACCAGAACCAGGGAGCAGCACCCGAGGCAGGCTCAGGGAGCGGGCGCTGCCAGCAGCAGTAGCACTGCTCCCAGGAGGAGTGGGGTTCCCTGAAGTGGGGTTGTGGCCAGTCATTGTTGCCACCCTGCAGGGATGCTGCTCCTCTGCCATGCAAAAAAGGCAAAAACCACCCCAATTTTAATGAGCAATTAAAAGCTAATCAAAGGCAAATCTGTCAGATAAGGATAGTGGTGTGTGTTTTTACTTGGCTTTGCATCTATTTGTGGAACAAAACATATTGTCAGCGAGATTTGTAGCACTGAGATTTGCATTGTGGTTCCTGGATCTAATTCAACTCTGTATTGATGGGTTGAGAGGGATGGGATTCTTCTGTTAACAGCAGCCTTTAGTTTAGATTTAAGCTAACTTCTACATGCTCTGTAAATACCTGCATGTGCCAGGCACGTTTCCTTAATTTATAATGATGCTGTGAATGGATGTCACTTTCTCTGCTCTCTCCCAAAACTCCCTTCCATCCAGCCACTGGAGCAGGGATGTCAGTGTCCCCAAGCATGGCACAGCCCTGGCCACAGAACTGCATGGGGCACTGTCCTCCCACCCTACTGCCATGGTTCAGAGGGACCTGCACTGCCCCTTACAGTGGGGCTCAGTTCAATATCTGTTGGGGTTTTAGCTTTGATTGACTTAAAAAATAAATCTCAAAACTTTTTAAAGAAGAAGATTAAAAGGCCTGCATACGGTGTGATCCAGTGGTGACCCCCTCCCAGGCCCACTGTAGTATGTGCAGTGAAAGGCTTGGTTCTGCCCATTCCCCTGTGCTCCAGTCACCACCAGTAATGGATCTGACATTCCCAGTTCAGATGTGTATCTGCAGTGTTTTGCTGAGCAAATCCGAATGGGAACAGATTGTTCCGAGTATCTTCCACATTCCTGATCTATTGATTAACCCAGGAGCAGGAATCTATCTAGAAACACTCTCCCAACTCACTTGGTCTACATCACTTCAGCTTCTTAACTAAATCCCTTCCAAATCCTTGCAAAAATCTAACAGAGATCTGACGCTTCTGGGTGGAGGAGCCGCAGCCTTGCTCAGCCAGTAAATGGCGTGTGAGCTTGAGGGAGCCTATTGTTGCCTAACACGGTCCCATCAATAATAGATTCACAAACCTCCGAGGGAGCTAAAAATTTCTCCTTTAGGTATGAATTATGGATGCAGTTTAGTGTAATGTAGACATATCTCAGAGGTTTTTCTCAGTTTATATGCTAGTAAAAGCCAGCAATTTGCTTGTGTTCAATCTATAGGTTTTGTAAAATAAAGAAATCCTCTCTTCTGCAATAAATTCTGGTATTAATGAAGGTGAAGACAAATCTTTAACATGCATTTTATGCACAGGGTGAGTGTGTCATGGTGGGAGGTGTGCGGGCCTGCCAGCGGTGGTCCAGGAGCACCCAGCCATGTGCTACAGGCAGTGGGAGCGAGCTGTGCCCAGGGCCAGAGCAGCCCCACAGTGCCACTCACCTCCTCCCTGGGGCAGGTGGGCTGGGAGGGTCTCTGCCCCAAGGAGATTTTGGATGTGGTGGGGCAGGGGAATGGGGTGACACCAAAAGTGCTGAGCACAGCCTGCACCACGGGCCTGCCATGAGCAGGGTGTCCTGCTGCTCCGCAAAGGGCGAGGGGCTGCCTGCAGGGATGGCCCTTAGCACAGAGGGTCAGCAGGCAAGTGGTGCCAGTGCCTACTGCCAGAGGTTCCCATTGCCCAGCAGCTGCCCTGATGCCTTAGGGCATCACCCTGTCCCGATGAGCAGCCCCTGGCCCCTGATCAGCAGGAATCGCTTGACAAGCCCAGAGCGTCTCCAGGGGTCAGAGGGCTAATGCTTTTTTTAATGCCCTCTAATAATTAATACTCTATCTCTACAATGAAAAATCATTATAAAAAGATTGGTTATAACTAAGTAGCTCCTTCTCAAGCACAGAATGAGCAGCAATCCCGAGGGCTCAGCTTCTGTCAAAAAAAAATCCATAGCTGCAGATTCATGACAGCATTTTCTACAGCTCCAACAACCGCGAAGCGACCGGTGGGAATGAACCGACGCTGGCAGCTGTTGGCCCTGGCAGGACTGGCACAGCAGAATCTCCCCCAGGCCTCCTTGGGCAGGAGGGAGGTGCTGGGGGGTGCTTCAGGGTGCTGTGGGTTGCTGCTGGGTGCCGAGCAAGCCAAGAAGCAGCGCTCTCTGTCTTGGCTCTCACTTCCATCCCTGGTGGGAGTCCCAGCTGGTCCCTTGGAGGGGCTGAGGGGATTCCTTGTGCATCCAGGGCATCGCAGGACCTACTGTGGTGCCAGCGCCAGCTTTGCCTCCGGCTGGGTGTCCCCACGGTGCTGGCTTTGCCATGAAACAGGGGACATCAGTAGTTTTGCAGCCTCTCCAGCCCCGCTGGAGTGAGCATCACTAGTCCTGTTGCTTGGGGGTGACCCCAACAGAGCCCTGGCACCCGGGATAGGGGCAGGACACAGCTGCTCTCCTCTGTGGGAGGAAGCTCACAGCAACTGCTGCATTTCCACAATTTGGGACCAGAACTGTCAGGGAAATTCCCAGTTTTCCAAAGGCATTGGCCTGAAACACAGTTTATACACAAAATCTTTGTCATTTCCTATCAGCCATAAAGAGGGTCTTCAAACACATCTCTTGCAGACATAATGTTTCAATTTGCAAGTTTAATTTTTTTCCATTTTTTTCCAGAGAGGCGTTGTCAAATATGTATTTATTTTTTAAAGAAAGAACAAACTTTTATAGACCTTCTGCAAAACCTTGTAAAAATATAATCTCTCCTTGTGCCAGACAACTGGTGCCTGCTGACTCAATTGCTTTTATATATGACAAGGCTTGAAAAAAATGATTGCCACTGCCTAACTCCGAGCAGATTGGAGTGAAGTGCGGGACTCATCCATCAGAGGTGCCATGTTGGGTATGTGGAATGCAGAGCCCTGGGGCCGGGAGCATCGTGATGGTTTTCTCCTAAATCTTCCCTTCAGCCATCGTGCTGAAGGGCTCAGAGTGCTCCTGGCTGCTGCCGAGCGGCCCGAGCAGCCTCATCACAGGGTAATACCCGAGTGCTGGGAGTCAGACGCTGCTTCCAGCTGCTGGCGGCTGCTTGTCAGGCAGAGTAATTGCAGGCATAAACTGTCTTCAATTTAATAAATATGCAAAACAGTGTTTAACAGCCCTGAAATAAACTTGTTGAGCAACATGGCCCGTAGAGCTAATGTCATCCACGCCCCCAGAGCCGCAGCCAGGTGCCGGCGTGTTTGAGGGTGTCACAGGCGCTGCACCCACCGATGCATCCCTGCTCCCCAGTCCTGCTCCACTCCACAGCCCCAGGCTCAGTGTCAGTGGTCAGTGCGCTCCTGTCCCCTGAGTTAGGATGTGGCTGGGCTCGGGGGCAGCGTCCCGCTCACAGAGGAGACAGGGGGAGCAGGAAGAGCCAGGCTGGAGGTGGGTGTGATGGGCGTCTTGTCAGTTAATAAACTGAGGAAGCAACAGCCCGGTGCTGTGTTAAAGTGTCGGGGTGGTATTTCTTGGAAGTTTTGTGGTGCGTGTACTTAGGCAGGACCATCGATCTCAGCCCAGCCGGAGCAGCGCAGGAGCCAATCGATAGGTGCGTTATTAACGGGCTGTGCTTATACCTGGTGATGGCTCATGAATAAGTGGCCTTGGCTGGGGCCAGAGGTCAGCCTGCTCTGCCATGATGGATGCCTTTTGAAATTGCTGGATTTGAGTTGTCAGTGTTTCATTGCAGTGGGCCCTGTGGGTTACCTGTTCTTTGCTTCCCACTTTTTCACCGCCTTGGCTTGGCAAATCCAGTGGGCAGACACACACTGCTGCTGCTGCTGCTGCTGCTTTCATATTCCCCTCCTCTTAGAGCAAAGTTGTGTCCCAGGAAAGTCCCCATCTGCCCTCCGGTCACCCCTTTCTGCCCGTGGGGCCCTGGCTCTCACATTGTCACCAAGGGAACCAAGGGCTGAGCAGCTCTGTTGGGTGGGTCAGCGCAGGTCGGTGTGGGTTGGTGTGAGTCAGCAAGGGGACGGAGCCCAGCCCCAGGCTGCAGCCTGCCACAGTGGCTGTGGCTCCTTGCAGGGACTTGGTTTGAAGGTGAAACCATGGCCCCTGTCACTGCAACTGCTTTCTTCACCGGAGGCTGGCATCACCAAGAGCTCCAGTGCCACTGGTGTGTGCTCCTCCTGCTCTGGGACCAGAGACAGGTATGGGCTGGGAGGGGGCAAGTGAGACCACTCAGTCCATCTTTGTCACTCTCTGGGGGGAGCAGAAACTCCCCCTAGAAAAGCTGCTCCCTGCTGCTGTTTCCTGTGTCCAAAATCCCGTGTTCGAGAGGCCTCCCTGTGCCGCAGAGCTGGTGTCAGGGACCACCCCACAGTGTGGGGTCTGGGCAAGGTCTGGGCATCCATCCCATCAGCTGCCTGAGCCTTTGGCTCGAGCTTGCAGCAAGCACAGCACATCCCCTTGCCTGGAGTGCCCATGGGGACCCACAACACAAGAGGCTGAACTGGGGAGTGTTTAACTGACTAATTAAGCACAGACCTTGCATGTGGGGACTTCCTGAACAGGGAGATGCCACGGGGATATTTCTGAATGCTGCTCTACAGCTGAAAATTAATTCTTTGAGATGTTGTGTGGATTAAAAGGAAGAGCCATGCTGGAGCTGGTAATTAGCAGCTCTGGGATCGGGCAGTCCCAGATACTGGAGCAGCTACTCCAGGGTGGGGACCTGCCTGGAAAGGAGCTCTGCCCTGGCCAGAGGGCAGCAGGTGTGCTGGGGATGCTGAGGACACTGGGGTCGGGTCTCCACCATCAGTGTCAGTGCCCATGGTGACCAACGCACAAGACTGGAGCCTGGCAGACAAGGCATAATCCCACCCCTGGAGCCCTGCTCAGGGAGCTCAGATCCTCAAAATCAGGGACAGAAGCTGCCAGGCCCTGTGGTGGGAGCAGGCAGGAGGCGGCTCCCTCTCCTTGGAGTTCAGCTGCCCTGGAGATGGGTGAGACCCCCTTGGGCCAAACTACTCCCACCACCCATGCTGATGCTGAGATGTTCTGAGGGAAAGTGTCAGCACTGATGAAACTCTCAGTGCAAAATACAGGCAATGATTTGAGGTATAAACGCCAACTTTCATTACAGCTCTCCTGGCTGTTTTTTACAGCTTCCCTGTGGCATTTTCTCTTCTATGAGACAAGATAACATTCACATTATCACTGAAACGTTCCTTTCTCAGCCTCTGAACTCACTTTCTCCTCAACTGCCCCATCCACAAGATGCATGAGAATTTGACTTTCTCCTGGTTTGTGGTGACCAACAATCAAGGAAGATCTTCACCCAGGAAGAGAAGTGAGTAGACCTGCGAGCCTGGAAAGCAGGAATCTGCAAAACTCTGATAGGAAAGGAGCCCTGAGCCTGCGGAGCTGAAGGACAGAGCAGGAGGGGAAGGTGTTGTACAGCAGAGATGAGGGGATCCTCTGACCCCTCCAGGGAGTGTGGAGGCTGCTGAGCTGCTGTGTGATGAATGAGAAACCCAGAGATTACAATAATTTTGTTAAAGGGTTCTTAGCTCTGCTCTGCTCTTTTGATTAATGGGATTTTGTGAAGAGTGCAGGGAAAGGTCATCTGACACGTGTTCAACAGCTGATGACATTATTCAGCTCTGCCAGGGAATTGCTGCTTCCAAACACCTGCCGATGTGCTTCACCAGCAGCTGTGAGAGTCCTGCAGCACCACTGCAGCTGCACAGGGCACCCTGAGCACCTCCACAGGGATGAGTAATGGCTCCAGACAAGGCTTGTTACCTGGGTCTGCAGGACGAGGTGGCACAGGCACCCTTGCCACCCTCATTACACTTCTTGGGAAGGGCTGCTAAATAACTGACTGTCTCTGTGCTTCCCATCCCAGGCAGATGGGTGGTACATCATATATGTTATATACATTATATACATTACACATATTGCACAGAGCCAGTAACTGTCCGCCAGGTCCATACCTGCCTGGTCCCTGGCTGCAGCTGCCTGTGGGGCTCAGTGGCTCCATTCCCTGGCACTGACTGGTTTGGGACCTCAGTTCTGCACAGCCCAGCCCAGCGGGGGTTCCCTGAGGCCAGTCAGACCCATCCCAGTGCTGCTCCCAACCCAAGCTGAGCTGCTCCCAGCTCCTGGCCCTATCCCTCCTGATCCATGGAGCACCCTCTGGAACACATCCCACAAGCTGAGGAGATGAGACAGTTATCAGCAGCCCTATGTGTAAATCTCAGCCTCAAGAGCCCTTGCTGACGGCTCCCAGCAGAGCTGGCCAGGGCTCCTGACATCCCTTCATACGCTCTGTTAATCACTGCTCTCCGCCACCTCTCCAGCTACCACTCAGCCACAGATTTAGGGCCGTACCAGCGGGAAGCACAGTGCTGCTGGGAAGCACGGTGCCACTGGAATTGTGCCTCAGTGCCACTCCTTGCCCCAGGCTTGCAGCCACAGCACACGCTGTTCTGGGGTGCCCCCACACCCTCTATCCCCTCTGTGGGGACGGGAGCACTGGCATGCTGTGGGGACAGGCGTGTCTCAGCCCTGCTCTTGCGGGGAGCCTGGTGCAGCCCAGGTGCTCCTCGTGGGGCAGCTGGGCAGAGGCTGATGCTGCCATGCCCACGCTGGGCTCACACGCACTGTCAGCTGGTGCTGAGGCTGGGGCCTGCTCGATGGCAGCGCCAGCTCAGGCTGGTGATCATTTTAATTGCAGGTTGTTTCCCCAGGGGTGCTGAGTTCTCTGCAGGAACTGATGTTTAGCCTGAAGCCAATTAAGTATCGCAATAGCTCTTAAAAACTGTGTGTGTTCAGTGTCTGGGAGTCCCTCTTCTTCCAGGTGAGGATGTTCCCGGTGCCTGGGGGACACAGGTCTGTCATCAGCAGGATCTGTACAGTCGTGTGTCTGGGCATTGGCACAGCCTGGTGTCCTGGCAGAGAGGTGTGATTCCTCCTTTCCTGTGCTGTGTCTCTGATGAGTCCTCTCCCCATTCCAGGGGCTCAGCACCACTGGAGAACTGGGGGTGCCACAGCTGCCCACTTCTCTGTTACTTCTCTGTTACTGTTCTTCCAGTAACGAAACTTCTGTATTGTGATATGATAATCTGCTGGGTGTAAATGGCTTGTCCAGCCAGCCCTGCAAATCACCTCTTATCATCACACTCAATGGGCTGTGTCAACCCAATTTCACAGACAAACGCTTCTCTCCCTGACCATGGGCACTGACATGGATAACTCTGATTTACAAAGCCAATAAAAATAAAATCACTAAGAATTACTAAGAACCACTGACTTAATATAGGAGATTAGAATCTCCAAATTTAGGGTGACTGGAAGCCATTTGATACATGAACAGTGGCAAATGGGTTATAGAAATGTCGGCCATGCCAGGGTCAGGTGCCACAGCATGATGATTTATTGGTGAGAGAAGGGCTAATTGGGAAGTTACCTTTGATGCTTTCCCCAGAGGCCGGGTTATTTATATCACAGTTTGTTTGTCATCTTTTACTTTTGGGGTCAACCAAAATTTTTTATGGTAAGAAAAACCTCAGTGTCCTGTTCATTAAAGTAGCAAGGTCAGGCCGAAGGGTGGAATTGAGCTGGAAATAATCAGGTTGGTGTGATTAACTCCAGCCTCACTGCCACTCAGAGTGAGCCCCCGACGCAGCCAGACTTCAGGGGACAAAGCTTCGGCACCAGCCACAGGCAGAGGCAACTCCAAAAGCCACCCATCTACAGGCAGAGGAGGTGATGTACAGCAAGCAAAGGGAGTGCCTGTGTTTCCTACCCTG
>VYZT01005348.1:0-18543 GCA_013400735.1 Pomatostomus ruficeps | reverse complement strand
ATAAATAATATGGCCAGTTGCTAAATGGATAGATGTTGCTTCTCTTTAAAATTGGCTTCTCTCAGGTTATTTTGTCTTAGAAATATCCTCCAAAAACTGTGCTCAGTCCTGCTGCTGCTGCAACCTACAGTCAGTTGCAATATGTAATACATTTAAACTTTTGTGCTTTGCTGGTTAGTTTTGACACCTGGTATATTTCTGTTCCCTGATTGATTGCAAATGTACCACTAGAAATGGGCTGTTTCATGAATTCTCAATTTACACATTCAGAATGTGCTTTCCCTGGATATTCTGCAGTATGTGTTTAAACATAGCTGTTTCTGAAACAAATTCCTTGCTTAGGTCGGCAGATTTAGTATGGAGAAATTCATGGAAAGCAAACAGCCAAGAGGTGGGGCATGGAAGGAACTAATTCAAGAATTTCAGATGAATATATCCAGTATTTTCCAGCTCTCCATATGATGCTTTAATTGTAAATGCAGAACTTGCAGAACTTACTGGCCCACACATTGCCACCTTCAGATTTGCTGAGAAAAGAGAGGTAAACCTGTAAAGTTTGGTGAGATTTGAGCTGCCAGGAATACAGCTGTCTATCCCTTAGCCAGTTTTTCTGACAGCAGGTACTTTGCAGCTGCAGTTTCAGTTCTATTCCAGTTCTCTCAACTTGCTTCTAGTTGCAGTTCCATTCTGTTTCAGCTTATAAAGATTGAAATGAGTTGGAGCCCAATTCTCTGTGAAAACCTCACTTCATATACATAATTCACATCAGCTAACAGTGCCCTGCGCTCAATCTTAAAATATACCGAAAGCTTTTATTTTCAGAGAGTGGTTGGCAAATGAAGAATCTGCTTTCTGATTTTCTTGATCAAAATTTGCCATTTTTGATCATTCCACCAATCAGCAAATTGCACTTGTCTTTCAGTTTCTTGCAGGGTAAAGGGAATAAAAGGTGGCTATGTTGGGAAAGTTTGTTCTTAGGTGAAAATAAATTTTGATGGCTTGGATAACAATACTGTTTATTAATGTGCATTTACTTAGCAAAACAAAAAAAGGTTGTGTGTGTGTGTGTGTGTGTGTGTGAAGGGAATCTTATTAAGTCTAAATAAATAGACTGTAGAAACCATAGTAATACTTTACACTTCTGTAAAGCCTTTATTCAGAGGTGCATATAGGGCTATCTTCATGTACATACTGGTAGAATGGAAGAAAGCTCTAGTTTAACTGTGTGCAGCAGCATTGCACTGCAAGTATTTTCAAGGCAGGTGGAAAAAAAAAAGAAAAAAAAGCCGTGTTCAAGTGAAACTGCACAGGGAATTGCCTGTAGGTAGGCAAAACATAATTACAAGTTGAAATTTGTCCAAGACATTTGTCTTCACACTCTTCCTCCTTTGAAAAAAAATGTGCCACATACTTAATAACTTTATTAAGTACAAGCAGTTGTGAAATCTGTTCTTTGTTTCGACCAAAAGAAAACATTTCCTAACAGGATGGTGCTGTTAAACACCAAGCTAGGGCACTGACTCATTACTAATTTCGACAGAGAACACCATCAATGAATTACCAAAACTCTGTTTTGTAGCACTGGTGTTTTCCTTGGAGATCTCCCCCCCAAGTACTGACCCTGCTTTAGCCTGTGAGATCTGAAGGGATCACAGCACAAGGTGGTATGGCTTAGGGCTGTATATAAAATGCTGAAGGAGAGAGTGAAACCCAGCCATGTGCTCCCTTTACTCGACACTGTAGTAGGGGAGGGAGGTGGTGTTCTGTGAAACTCAGAGTTACTCTTGTTTTCGGCAGTAAATAATCAGCCTGTGAAATTCACTGCCGCAGTGGGGGGTTATCCAGATAAACAGTTTAAGAGGATTTTTAAGAAGGATAAGGGGATGAACATTAATGATGTTTCTTATTATGTGGGCTAAAACAAAAAGATACAAGAACGTTCAGTTCTCTATTGTTATTGTTAAAATCGGGCTATAAAGAGACTGTCTTCCAGGGTCAGGCAAGGATCCCTCGTCACACTGCACATTCATTTAGGCTCTCTGAGGGCGTGTATTTGTACCCTGCTTTTTCTGGCTCTGACATTAGCTATTTGCACTGAGAGCATGTCGGAATACCTGGGCCAAGGGTATGATTCACAGTGTTGCTCCCATGTTTCCATCTCTCTGTCTCCCTCCGTGACTGTTCTCAGAGGACGACATTAGACTTCAGAAATGAATATGAGAACCGAGTGTTTCAAATGTAAATAAGATGCCTTTCTGCTCGCAATTTTAGTCTCAATAAGGCAAGGTACTACTCCAACAGTAAACAACTGAATCTGCATGTCTGTGTTATTTTGTTTTTCTTTGTCGGCTTATCACTCAGCGTGGGAGAGGGGTGTCTGTGTCATAATTAGTGTTTAATTTATTTAATTTGGAAGTACAAACAATAGAAAGGGCCATTTGATAACTAATTAATTTGTTTCTGCTCAAAGAATATGACAAAAAGTTTGCCTTCAGATGAGCATTCATAGACTGTGGATTTGCATTTGAGTAATAATTCATCAGCATTACTCCATAGATAATTTGATATCCTCGGTACTTACAGCATGTAAAGGTACAGGCTTTGAATATATTTTTTAAAATTTAGGTGACTTTTGGAAACACTTGGATCATTCTAAGACCAGTTATGATTCAGTACCACACAAGATCTCTCCACGTTTCTAGGAAGCACAATTTTATTCCACCTCTTGGAAGAGGATGAAGCATCTGCAGCCTGGCTCCTGTGACAGCTAGTTCTGCTGAGTCCACGTGGTACCATTAGGGCTTAACTCAGGTTACTGTTTTTCACTGCAGTTTTGTCGGCATCACGGTAACATGTTAACTCTGTGTGCTGGCTGTTATTAATTGTTCTATACACTCTGCTCTGAGCAAGGATTCGGACGACAAACTCCAGTGTTGTGAACATTATTATCAGTATAAACAATCCAGACCTGCGGAGGTTGTGTGCAGATAGCTGTCTGCATTTTGGCACAGCAGCTCTCCAACCATTGCCAGTCAGTCTGTGTTTGAAAGCCAGGTCTCAGAGGGAATAGGGGAAGCCGAGGTGACATAGTGCACTGCAGGAATTTGTCCCGATACAGAGCTGGGAGATGGCAGGGCATGCACTTGGACTCTCTGCTATGAAGTGGTCTCTGTAATACAGACAGAGTGTGAGAGAGCAGAAGGTTAGAATTGCAATAGAGGGATCAGTCTTCTTTAGGGACAGGCATGTTGTTGAGCATGGTATTTTTCACATTTCCCTGTTTTCTCTTTCCCTGCAGAGTATTAATAATGTATTGGAGAATTCTCAGACTTTAGTATGTCAGTGGGACTTGAAGAAAAGCTGTAGGAGGGAAAGGTTTTGCTTGACCCAAAAGAAGAGGAAAGCTTCTTCTGATAGAAAGAAAGAAAAGAAAAGAAAAGAAAAGAAAAGAAAAAAGAAAAGAAAAGAAAGAAAGAAAGAAAGAAAGAAAGAAAGAAAGAAAGANAGAGAGAAAAAGAGAGAAAGAGAGAAAAAAAGAGAGAAAGAAAGAAAGAAAGAAAGAAAGAAAGAAAGAAAGAAAGAAAAAGAAAGAAAGAAAGAAAATACATTGATTATTTGAGGAAAGACCTCAAAGGGAAAATTGAGATGTAATTTTTTCCAGACAACCAGGCTGTGATGGTAAGAACTACAGAGGAAAAAACGTTACACCAAACAATACTATTCAGACCCTGGAAAGTGAATGTGGAAGTCAGTCAAAGGCTTTCAAATACAAGCTTCTTCTGATAAAGTCCAACTAGCAAGAGAAACAAGACTACTGCAAAGTGAAAATGAGAACGAAGCAGTTTTATTAATACTATTCAGTGAATAAACTAGCATTTAATAGGTTTTTAACTTATCTTCCTTGCATATCTCTGCAAAGAACTGTAGTTAGTAATACTGGTATTACAAGTTAATTGTAAATATTAATTGTAATAACATTGTAATGTAATCACTGTAATACACCTTTTAAAATCAAGTATCCTAGTAGAGGAATCAGATTTTTCTTTGTTATTTCTAGTGTTAACCAGAGGTGTGTAGAAGGGGGAGGGGATAAGGATTATTTTAATCCCCAAGTCAGACGTGGGTATGTGAGTGGGAACTGGCATGCAGACCAGCTAAATCTATTATTTTGAAGCAATGTACAGTAGCTCCTAGTATGTACAATGATAATTAACATTGACCTAAAATAGGAATGATTTTAAGCCACCTTCACTTATCCAGCTTCATGGAGATCTGGAAAGAGAAGTTGATTTTACTTTGCATCAATCTGTATATACAGTTCATTAAATGATATGTAGAAGTGAGATGTCCATTCTCTTAGTCACTTTTTTACCTTTTTCTTACACTTTGTCACAATAAGCTAGAATAAATTAAAAATAAACATATAAATAACATTAAAAACAGAACATAAACTGGTATTTACATTTATTGATAATTTCCCCAAAGATCTGAACCACAGCTATTCGGAACAAACAAGCGTCTTCCTAACTCTCTCCTTTTTACAACTGCCCTTCGAATTGTGGATTCAAACCTGAAATAACACAGTGACATTTGGAGACAGTCTCAGAGAGAAATGAAAGATTCACTGGATACTGACACAGTATTAGAGTTTCGGTGGTTTGTTTTGTTGTTTTGATTTTTTTTTCTGCTGTGTGGGATTTTTTCCCTTTCTTCTTTATTTTTTCCTCTTTGTAGCAGTGGTACTTTCAGGTTTAGCTTGAAAGATTTTAGTAGTTCAGACAAAGAGGAAGCTTTTGTCTCAAAGGTTTGCAGTTCAGCCCCTTCAATGGAAAAGGATTCATTTCAGAAATATTTTAGGGTTTTTTAATAATAAGCGATGAGCCAGGCTTTTAGAAAATAGGGCTGATGTAGCCACTATATAAGTAATAATATAATGATATAAAAAGTCTCTCCTCAATCATTCCTCCTATGTTATGCAGTAGTAGTAAGTGGAGTTTCTTTTTTTGAATGCATGTCCAGGTCAGATTCTTGTCCCCTCAGTGATTGTGATTAAGGGTTTATCTTCCAACTGCTACACAGTATTGTGGTCCCCAAAAACTCAGCAAGGAAAGCTCAACTGTTATGAGACATGCAAATAAGACCCTGGTTTTCCTTTTTATTTTTTTATTGTTAATGTGGATGCCAGATGACATATCCAAATAAGCACTTTAAATATGCTTGGTAAAAGTTTATTAGTAGATGCCATTACTACAAGTTCTCATGTAGTAATGGCATCTATGTAGTTCTCCCTTTGAAAAACAGTTGTCACTTATTAAAGACTAGAGACAGAACATTTTCTTGAATAAAGTAGTTAATAAAGCACATCTAGACTTGTTTCTATTAGTATTGGTCCATGAATACTTCATGTGCTAATTTAGGGTTTAGAGATATTTAGTCATACAAGCCCTCCAGTCTGAAATAGGCATGTACCTTATTATTATTATTTAAACACTGGCCTTTTATATTTAGAATATATTTATAAAACATACTTGTCCTCTTCATAAAATTAAAAACATCTGCTATGGCTTTTCAGTTAAAATATTGTGGACTTGAAAGTCTGGTGATAGGTCAGTCTGCCATTTTGAATGGCAATTAGGCTGACAGTGCACCCTGTACCAGTGAGACTGTGAAAACAAACAAAAAAGGCAGATGGTTCATTTAGTTTAGTAATTGTAATTTGTTGTTCATTAAAAGCAATTCCCACACAGGCATTCTCTATGCAGATGGAGTATATGGAAAATTTTATTCTGCCAACCTGTCGTAATAATTATTTTTGTTAGTGTAATTTGCACCGACATTTGATAGGCAGTTGATTAGAGCAGTATGGTTTCATCAGAATTAAAATTAATTATAAATTTTGCTGCTTTCATTAGTGTGCTTTTATAACTATCATGACCAGGCAGCAGGGGTTTGGCTCTGAAATACTGAAAATCACAGCAGCATTTGTTGTGCGGGGATTTTTTTCTTCTTGAGATGATTGAACCTTTTATTATGGGTTTTTGTTTGGTCGAGGTTTTTTATACCTACAGAAGATGAAAATTAGTGGCAAAACTGTTTTAGGATAATTCTAAAATATGCTTTTAATGGAGGAATGTGCAGAGTTAAAAAAAACAAATTCAGTTACTAATCTCGAGATGTTTTTCAGTCTTCTTAAATGTAGTGATAGCATTGTAGGTCCACACATTCTGATAAGTAGAGAGAAACCTTATGGCTGGTTAGAATAGAAATGCCCTTACAGGTAAAAAACCTTAATTGCTAATAGTTTTTTTACAGGGATTTTGTCTTCCCTTTAGACTATAAAATTATGTTAAATAAACTTCAAAAGAAGGAAAGTAGTACCCTCTTTATGGTTATAATTACCGAGCTGCTCATTTTGATAATCAGGATAAAATAGTTCTCTTCTAGATGACTCAAATTGCAAAGGAATTCTTAAAAAAAATATTATAACATCTTGGTACAGACATAGACAGACAATTCTCATGGCAAATTTGAAGGGCTGAGTGCAGCAGAGATGTTTTAACCTCAGTACATGGTGTAGCACTTCTATCAACCTGCAATATTAGGAAGTAGATAAATGCCGAATGTAAAACACAAAATGCAGTGCTGTGAGCTTCAGTTTGCTTTTAGTCTTTTATTTCCTGGTATTTTTGGTGGTTGACCTGTGTGGGTTTTTTCTCCATTACAATTTAGTTTTGGTAAGGCAACAGAACAGACAGTGAGGGTTGTTGTCCTTGTCCTATTCAAGTCAGTGGCAGCTCTCCATCATTATTTTCAGTTGCTCCATGTTACCTATGGAAAAAGCTAGTATTTTAGAGAAACAGAAGAATAGAGTATAATCATTACTCGTTAAAGCTTTTTTCTTCTAGAGACCAGGGTTATTTTATGTTATAATTCTGTTTTGTCTGAGGTACAGTCTCCACTGGGGTGGAATTCCCCGTAGAGTTCCGTTAGGGTTTAAGTCAGAGCATGCTTGACCTACTAATTTTCAGCAACACATTTTTCTCTCAAAATCTTAAATTTATAGAATTATCTATATCTAGGAATCAGGCTGGGAAAAGCAGAGAAACTCTTCTGGTTTGTAACTTGACTGTGTTTCTGCAAAATATGAACAAGACAGTGTTTATTGTAGTCAGAAAAATAGTTGGCATGGTTGTGTGTAAGTGAAGAATCTCTGGATTGTCTCAAAGTGTTAGCTGCCCATTTGCAGACAAGCAAGCTTTTAGTGTGCAATTTAGGTCAATGGATAGAGGGGAGAAGATGTGTTTAGGCGACAGATTTTAAATCACTGTAATATAAATATGCTTCCCTTTTCATCCGGAATTTGCTTTCTTTCAAGGTAATTTAGTGGAGCAGACATGCACTTATGCCTGTCTTTGTAATTTTAGGGATTAGGATAGTGAGGATTAAATGCTGACCCTTAATCTTCAATATCAACTTTAAGAGCGAAATATAATATGCAAATGGAATACCTTCATTTTGTGTTTATATATTTTAATCTCTGTAATTTAGTTTTAAGAAGATGGAAACTCATCTTTGCCTTATTTATTTTGAATCCCAAAGCAAGATGCCATTAAAATCTTTATCCCTGTATCTTAGAGGATAAATGTTTATCCTTTAGGGATTAAAATATAATTTTTTTAAAAAATGAGTTTAACCTAACACTCTTACATCAGTCCAAGAGTTCTGTGTGTCTGATTTAAATGTATCCTTGAGTGTCATGTCACGCATTGGTAATGGGGAAAAAATCATCAAATGTTTATTTTCAAAAATCAGTGAATGGAATTTGCACTAACAGAAACCAATTGCTTACTGTACCACAGATCCATTTTGACCTGTTCATTCTAAGCTTTTCCTGAAAGTTCTGGTTATATTCAAAGTACAGAACTTGAAGAGAGAGAGAGAGAGAGTATTTATATAGATTAAATATTCTGCAGTTATAAACAAGTAGGATATCTCAACCACTACAAATGAATGATGCAGTATTAAGGAATCAGCTCAAAATGAAAGATGAAATATGAAAAACTGGCAAAAAATGGATTTTTTTGAAGTAGTCTTCTTTTGGTATTAAGACTAGCAATGTAAAGTGCAATTAAAATACTTGACCCAATTAGATTTATATTGGATGCCCATAGAGATGTGATTTTTTAAAATGTTTACTTTGACATCACCATTCCTAAAACATTTTTAAGTCAGGCTGTCTTATTGATTGCTTTATTGTCTGCATGTCTCCTTTCTCTACTTTTGCTGATTTTAACTAACATGGCACTTTGAAAGTCTCGAATAATTTTCAGCTAATTTGAGATTTCTTTACCCTGAGGATTTAGAATAGTCTAGTATAATAACAGCAATGCACCACATTCCTGCCCAGTGAGTCATCATCCAAGGACCATATTCTGACAAGAATAGTTTTACAAAGAATACTTTCTTCTGTAACAAATTTTTCAACTATTTTGATGTCCTTTGGAGAGTAAGGTGCTACCCGAACTGTTATAGTTGTCAGAACATGGATCAGTGAGGATATTGTTCGAGCTGAAACATAGCCTGAGCAATATAAAGGTAAATAAAAATCCTACATATCAACTTTGTTTCTGTTATGGCCTTAGAAGTTGTATTGGATTGCTGCACATTGTTTGCCAGGAATCACCTAAAACTTCTATTTACAGATGAATTCCCTTGAGAAAGATTGAGGAAGCAAATGACTCTGTTCATAGTTCTGTCTCTGTCTTTGGGATGCTTTCTGGCCCTGAAGTGGCTCAGAGGAAAATGTAATAAATGGGCCTTTTACCTTAAGGATAGAAGCTTACTATCATGTCTGGCCATTCCTTAGACCTTACAAGAGTGAAAAGCTGATTTGTGTCCTTATCATTCTGCAACTGAAAGCCAGAAACTATGTGGATTTTACAATAAATTTCATATTTTATTAATTTCCCCAGTTGTATTGAATGGGAAAGACCATACCACAGAGTAAAAGTAGAGTTTCATTACTTCATTACTTCCCAGTAGAGACCTAACAATTGTCAGGAGATTTAGTCCTGCTGTACTGATCTGCACCTGAAAGATTTTGAAAGTACTCGACAAGAAAGGTCAAGAAAAAGGGATATTACGTAGTATCCTATTGTCAAAGGTAGCCAAGAGACATAGGTAGTATTTGAAGGCCCATTACAATGGTAACTTTGCATATCAATAAGTCATCTCGGCAATTTGTATTTATGCTAGACTTAGTAGCATATTTTAATAGCATCAGAATATCTAATAGTGGACAGTTAGTCCCTCCATCAAAGATCATATTATACTTTCTAAAAGTTTGTCTGTTTTAATGGAATATATCACACACTGTTACAGATGACATACCTGGAGGTGGATTTTTCTTGATGTTTTCTGCTAATTTCATGTTATATTAGGCTTAAGATGTCAGCAGCAATGTCCTCCTATGCAAAAAGAGAATCTATTTTAACTGCATGTTGGTGTTGATTGCTCAATGTGTTTTTGTGATGCTTCAGTCAAATCTTTCATCTGAGTGTCAGGGACATTCTTTATATATTTCAATGGTGTTAGCTCAAATTAAAGTGAAATGTACTAGGATAAATAAGTGAGCTCTCATACATGGATATATGGGTACCACAAGTTATGTCGGTATCGAAATGTACCTACCAGACCAATAGTAGTTAAAAAAATTAGTTGTGTTTTATGCAGTAATCAGTAATGGTCATTAGACACTACAATTGCAATTTTGCATTATATTCAAAATAAGGGTAACTGCCAGTATAGCACATACTGTTCTGAGTTTCTAAACTGAGAACACATTTTTTTTAAAGGAAAAATAAGAACTTTTTTCCTTATTCCATCCTTATAATATTTTAAGCCCAAATGGTTGGAACTAAAAAATATTTTGTAAAATTGCATAAAGCCAAATGAAGTAAATTCTGCAGATTTCTCAAATCATTCCATTTTCTGTGGGAGTATGGCTGATACCATGATAGTGTTGGTACCTCACAGAAACTGGAGAACTTCTTTCTTACAGCAGTTGGACACTGTCAAGTGACTTCAACTGACACCAGCTCGTGATGCTCAGAGTTACAAAGCTTGCCTACAACCTGATGTTCAACACAATGGGTAGAGAGACGCAGAAAGTGAGGCAGCATGTAGATACCAATATTTTAGTTAATGGTGTTGATGAGAATGTTAGCTGGTACATTTTAAGCATGACATAACCAAACAATATAAACTTTCATGTTAGAACCTGGTCAAGTTAAAACCTGAGCTTTGTCTGAAGCTTTAACTCAACGTAGCTGAGTTAAAGACTTTTAAGTTGTGCTAGGAAACATATTTTGATGTGTTAGGAATTCTCATCTGAAGAAATTTTTAAAGATTCACGTAGATAGGAACTAGTAGCAGCTGCAGTGTCAAGAGCATAAGTGCTATCTAGAGGAAAAATTGCCAAATAAGTGGGCAGCTGCTTTCAGCATTAGCTGCCATTTTTCAGTGGTCTTCACAAGTGGCTGTAAAGTAGAAAACATTACTGTAGCCCTTGAGGGAAGTGCACAAGAGATGCTCATTTGAGGCCATTAGGGCTGATTGTACAGGAGGTCCCTCGGGTGGCACCCAGCTGGGTGATGGAGCCAAGCTCTGCACCAAACCCTGGTCCTGCCACAGCCTGTTGCTGTTTGGAGGCTCAGGCTCCCGCACCTGCTGGTTTTGGCTGTTTCAGGTTGTCACAGGCATTTGTAAAGACAAAAATCTTTCAATGACAGCTCAGATTTGTCACAGATTTAGAGAAGGGCTGCATTCGGGTAACTTTCTTCTGGAGGAGGAGAATAAACAGCAGTGTGAGTGCCACATACAGAAGCACACACAGCTGTGCCAAGAAGCAGTCGTGTTTGTGCCTGACTTCTGGATATTATATCCCCAAAAATCCATTCATTACACATGTAAAAGCCTCAAAGCAGGTATGTCCCTCCAGCCCCAGAATGTATCCGTGTATTTCCCTACATGCTGTAGCGAACCACTGTAACCTTGTCTTGTCTCAAGCCTTGCATCATTAGCACTTAGCCAAACCCCACTTTCTTCAGGCAGTAGGAGAGCTGTATGACTCACCGGCCTTATTAGAGTAATTGGAGAACTTCAAGTCTTCTAGCAAAATGTCCAAAGTCACTGTGACATAAAAGATAGGGCAAGTGAGCAACAACAAAATACTTTGGCCTAATAATTTCTTCTAATCCCTTAGACACACTGGTTGTTGGGATAGTCTCCACGGCACTAACCACCAAAAGTGCATGAACTATTTGTTGAGGAGTAATAGCTCCTTGCAGAGTTCACTTCCAGTGCTCAAAATCTGTCCACTTAGAAACAAGCAACAACCATTATAACCTCTGGGATCGGTCTTGGTGTAAAATCAATATTTGAAGGTAATCACTTTATATCTGATGCATGAGCCCGGGTGATTTTACTGGCCACCTGTTGTTAATATGGACCACTGCCTAATTGTCATTCCAGAAGAGGATCCAGATGTCCCTTACTCTCTCCCTCCAGCCCATCATGGCTTTCATTACCAGAAAAGAATTCCTAAAAGGTGATATCATTTACTGTTAGAAGCTGAGCAGGAGAAAGGCCATCCCCCCTTGCACCTTTAGGCTAGTGAACAGATTTTAAAATTAACACCTCTCCTCAGCACCACAGATGCATGTGATTTCATCTTCTGGTCCACATGTAATCCCCCTTGAATATGCTTAAAGTCCTGCAAGCCTGTATCTTTTACCATAAAATCTCAGTTGTCATGCCTCCACATGTTGTAGCAGTGGCATAGGAACTTTTTTCCAGCATGTTTGCTAATGGAAGGTGCGAATGGGACATTTGACTCCTGACTTCAGCTTTTGTATTCCACATGTAAAATTCAAATGCCAGCACAAAAGGTGTATGTGAAGAGAGGGGAAATTTACCCTGTCTTTTGGTGAGTTTACATTTTTAGCAGCTGAGTAGGAGCCTTATTTTCAAAAGATACATGTCTTTTTTATTTATTATTATTTATTTACTTCCCATGGAATCACTCTGGTAATAACTATGAGTCTGAATTTCCCCCAACTACAAGATCTTGAGGTACTTTAAGTCTACACATGTGCTTGCTGTAAAACACTCCATAAGTGTGCTTTGTAGTGTTTTACAGAAACATCACTGGCTGTTTGAGAGTTGCTGTTTGTTTGAGATTATCTTCTTGTGGAGTAGGTAAAGATGAGGCTAACACGGATATTACAGATAGCTTTTTAACCCTAGAAACCATTCCTGTTTATATTAAATTTGCATTTGTTTCCTCTTATTTAATTGACTGCTAAAGATGATGATGGCCTTTCAGGCCATGATTTGGTAGAGATTTCCAGAGCCCTAATAAACCTCTCACTTGTGTGAGAGGTAACATTTTCAGGAATGTATTCACTCACCTCATAGTATGATCATCTATGCTGGATATTCTTCCTCTTCTGTTTTTTAAGCTAGACTTTTTGAATAACCATCAGGCAAAGCTAGTTTTTGCAACGATTAGATTTTCTGAGAATTCATAGCTGTGACTTTTTGTCAGCTATGGAATACAAGTAGCATAGTGTTTTATTTTTTAAAAAAAGACCTTAAATAACTTTAAAAGTTGTGGGGACAAAAGACTTCTCTTAAGGTGGGGGAGGGGCAGTGCATGTGTTTAATACATAGTCCTGAGTTTACTGTGTATTTAAAGTAGATATATACCTTGCTGCTGTGAATCTTTGACAAAGTGCCAAGTGTTGCATTGCCAAAGGTATAGCATTTCATTTATTTCTTTAGGCTCAATAGCGGTTACTGCTAACATGTGTTTGTAGGGTGTCAGTTCTGATGGAATTTTTTTACCTGGCCAGTTTCCAACTAATGTTGGTATGTGTTTAAAATGCTTTAAAAATAAATCAGACTTTTGTGTTTCTGCCATAGAAATTCCAGGCAGAGTGATAAAGTGGGATTCACTTTCCATCACAATTTTTTTAGTCTATTTTGTTTATGGAAAGGAACTTTGGTCTTTCTATTTCACTTTTCAGTAGGGTAAAGCAGTGCAATAATCAGGAATAAGTACTTAAAACAAGTATCTAATATTTTAAAAGAACTTTAAATAAGAAAAAAAAATATTTACCTCTGTCAGTACATGCTTTTTATGTTGCTTCTCTTGTGCAGTTTCTTTCTCTATCAGATCTGATATTTTGAACGTACTTCTGTGTCTCTGAATTCTTTGATCTGTCTTTTCTGAGACATGGAGACCTAGTATAGACCACCCTTTTTCATACTCAGACGTTAAGTTGGTTGCTGTGCACATCTAGGATCTCTTCTGAGGGAGTCATTGCACACATGTTGGATGTGTGATAGCTAAGTATGCTTAATAATACCATTCCCTGTAATTCTGTAAGGATTCCCAAGAAAAAGGAATAGGGCTGTGAAAAATTCAAGTCTGTGGGCCCTCGGGACATTGTAGCTGGGGAGAACCTGCTGTAAGTGGAATTAAGACACCTGCCGGGAGCAGAGTTTCTGCAACAGTACTCTGCTCCTCTGCTCTCTGCATGCTTTCCCCAGGTGACAAACTTCCCCTTCGCTTTGCGGGCATCTGCTACCCTGGGCTCTTTCTCCCGTGCATCAATATATAAATCTATCAGCCTGGTGAGGTGGCCAGCACAAGCTCGCCAGCACTTTGTGCCAGCCCTTGAAAAGAAGTTGCTTAATGCAGATGCACTGGTTCATATACCTTACACCTGCATTTACAGGGGTGCTGAGCACCTTCAGAGGCTAGTCTGCTTTGTTTATTCTTTGTGAAAATTTGGCCTGTAATATCTCAAGCTGAGCTTCTAAGGCTGAAAATCCACCCCTCAAAAACAAGTAAAAATTACTAATTGTCTTTTGGAAAATAACAGGCAAAAACCATGAGATACTGATAAGCTGGGTCAGTTATTTTTAAAGCAAAGAGATATTAGAAGACCTTAGTCAGCCATGGAACTTCCTCTCTTTCTTTCTGGAAAGAGGGAATATTTTCTTGAAAATAGACCTGCTGATTACCCTGTGCTGTGGCAGCTTTTTTATTTTTCAAAGGATGTTCAAATTTAGAATTATTTTACAGTTTTATAGCATAACTCATTAAGTATTTATAAAGTGAAACAATCCTGAAAAAAAAAGTATTCGATATTTGGTATTTACTGTGACTGTGCAGTAGCAAATATTTACTGCTACATTTGCTTCCAAGTTTCACTGTATATCTGGAAGCTTGATAATAACAGTTCATATTTTCTTACCAAACTGATAATGTGTTATTAATTCAGATGAAAAAAGAGGTAGCTCTACCAGATTCTTCTGTTTTGTCCCAGGTTTGAAATTTTATGAGAACCAGACTACACATTCCTCTGCTGTTAGACAGTATTATTTTCAGAGATGCTAACCTGTTAGTGATTAGCCCAGACTAGTGTCTTGGATGCTTGTGGTATCAGAAAGCCTTTCCCTGAGGACTTCTCTGGTCCAAAGAGAATTTGCACATCTGAGCTTGAAAAAGATGGTCTGAACCTGTGCATATTCCCAACTAAGGGTCAAATCCCATGAGTCAATGGGAATTTTGTCTGAGTAAAGACTGCAGGATTTGACCCTTCAGGATTTATTTGTTTCTTGTACAGATGTTTAAGTAATTTAAAATTATGTGGCCCAATGTTCAAAGAATTAGCTGCCTAATAGAATTTTTGCTTCTAACCCCATTGTCTCTGCTTCTTGGTGTCCTTGCACTTAACGCATCCTATATGGTAAATTAAGGAAAATTCAGGCCTCCAGTGAAATGATTATCAAGGAATGTAAATTACAAATTATCACAGACTGTATGTGGCCCAAAAGGTCATTTTAGATTTATTTGTACAAAATAGCTATCATCTTTATGATTATTGCTATTGGTGGTGCCAGAAGGCAATTTGTTTCCTATATTTCTTTGGTGCTCTATGCAAGATTCTGCTCAGTGATCCTGATCATTGCTTCTGTATGTTTGATTGCTTTTACTATAAATGTGTATTTTTAGGGACCCATCTATGAACTTTTGATACGTGCTTCCTCTTGCAGCCTATCACTTCAGCTCTTTATTTTGTCTGGATGACAGAGCAGCTATGATATTTGACATGGTCAAGTTTAATACAGTAGTTGGAGAATCTGGACATGGCATGTGTTGTAGCACTGATCTTGTGTTTGTACATGCACATAAAATACATACTTGTTTCTGTCTAAGTGCACTAAGACACGTAAGCATATGACAACAAAGTTATGCTTCATTACATGGTTGCCTGGTGCCATTTTCTACTTGGTTGGTGCAGAGTTTCTACAGAAATTCAGTATCTGCAAAGATATTAACATGTTTCCTATTATGTATGCTTGTAGTATCTATGTGTCAGGCTTTTCTGCAAACATCTTGATTAAGAAAAGGCTATGGTAAAACTGTATACACAACAGTTGCTTATATTTGTTTGGTTTGGGGTTTTTTTTAGTATTTGTATTACAAACTCATTGTTGTGCTTTATAGTCTATTTATTTAGATAAGCACCTTCAATCTGGAGTGTATCTAGTACTTAAGAAAAAAAACCCTACTGACCTGGCAGCAAGCAGCACCTATGAAAGGGGAAGACTAGCAGGAGGTGGGAAGTCAAAGGAGTCAGGCTGAGCCCTATCTCTTTAGTATCCCTGAAAAACTTGGTGGCAAGAAAGAAATTATCTTCTTTCTCACTAGGTCTGTGGTATCAAACCCCCTGTCTGAACTGTGTCTTTGCAGCATGGAAATTAAACAAAAGATGAAAAGGTTGTGTGGAGAGGCACTAAAGGAAAAGGAAAAAAAAAAAGGAAAAAAAAGAAGAAAGACAAGAGATGGTGAATTTTTCCAGAAAGCCTAATAGGAAATTTCATTTAATAGTAAAGAACCTGGCTGCTAACTAGAAGGGGGCAAAGAAAGAAGAAGAAAAAAATGGAATTTTGCTAGTTGATAGGCTTTAGTTTCTTTTCCTCACTCCCCTCATTGCTTGGAGATGAAAACAATCACTTTTGACACCTGTTTTTCTCCTTCCCTGTAAACTGTTGATATTTGCTACAGTCCCCATAAAACTTTTCACTGCCCTGCTGTGTGTCTTTCATAACGAGTCATACAAAACGCCTTTCATAATCTTTCTGCAGTCACAGTGGAGGAGAGGACACAACAGTACTAAAGCCATTTGCTTCTGCTAAGAACAAGGGGAGATGGAAGCTGTATTTCTACATTAGGCACTGTGTAGTTTTACTTATTGATTTACAGAGCACTTATTATCATAGTAGAACATTATAATGAACATATCTGAAGACTGAACATTTGTTGAAACATGTCTGAGGCATTTTCTACATGTTGCTTGAGGGATGAATTAATTTACATGATGTTTTACCTTTTAAATAAAACAATTTATTATAGAAATCAAAATGTCAAATCTAAAGGCTCTTATCTGTGAGCTGTCATATATTATTTCCTTGAAGTCTTTTTGGAGCAGGACTTTTCACATATTCCTCCCTCAAGCCTAAATTACACAAACAATAAGTAACAAGTTATTGTAAGTGTACGGTAATTAACCATGAAAAAATCCTACTTGTTTTGATTTTAGTTGATTTTCCCTTTAGATAAAAGTGTCTCTTTGCTGTGGATTTCTGGTTCTTCGTAATTTCAAGTTTTTGAGTCTTTTTTTTGGCCTTTTGCCCTTCATTTTTTTAGAGTGGACGCTTACCTGTGTATGCCATTAGATGAGTGTCTCCCAGGCTGATTAGCCTCCTGTGTTCTTACAGTCTTTTGGCAGCAGCAGAATAGTGATCTCTGTTTGCATGCTGGTGAGGCTGTGGTGATGAGCTGTTAAATAAAATGATTTGTCCCCAGGCCAACCACTTGGGTCATTGCCAAACAGTAATCCAGTACAATTAAGTATCAAAGATTGGACTACTCCATTATTGCAAGAGATCTCACTGCAGGCACCTGGAAAAGCAGAGAAATCGAGAGGAAGAGAGTGATCAGGACATATATTTTCACTGGGGTATACTAATTTCATTGGGGTTTGTTTGAACATAGGGGATTTAGATATCCATATATTTAAAAATAGCATTTAATTTTTAAATTTCAGCTTTATTTTCCTTCCAAAGCTGGAGTTGAATGAAGGAAGAGATGAAAGTAAGAAAGAACTGACTCAATTTCTGAGACTACTTCTGCTGTTCTTGACTTTCTTATTAAAACACAGGATTTTATGGTCCCATTGTTTTTTCCTCTTTCATAAAAATGTTGTGTCAGTTGCTGCTGTCATACTCGTGCACACATTTAAGTATTTAGTAGTGGCAACAAAGCTAGAAATTTGACAAATTATCAGCAAATTGTTTTCATTGTTTGCTTTGCAATTCAGGGCCAGGAATGCTGATTTTTTGTTCCGCTACTGGCTTTGCAAGTAATAATTTTTGCTTTTTTCAAAGAGCACTGAACTCTGATGGGTGGAATTTTACTAGGATATGCCTCTTCTAAAAGTTCTCTTTTAAAAGTTCTGTAAATAGAGGAAATGGCCAAACATGTTGGGTATTTGCATATTTTGCAGCCAACCACAATGAATCAGATAGAAAGCTGCACCTAATGAACATAAAGCAGTGTTTAAAATCTTACCCCTATATAATAACTGAAGAAAATCCTGCCTTTGGTTACTTTGAACTAGACTGATTTGGTAGGTGCTTTAAGGTATTCAGTGTGAAAGGGAAAAATTTGGCCTCTTTCTCCCCTTCAGAAACTTAATTGTAGATCCCTATAAAATCACAAGAGTCTCTATGTTTATGATACTTGAGAAAGTCAGAGGATATATTCATATTAAGTAAGTGTTAGCACAGTCCTCTGAAGACCTAGATAATACACAGGTTGCACTGATGGAGAAACTGAGTCACAGGGTCGTCAAATAACTTATTATTTTACAGCTCAATCAGAATTGAAAATAGCAATCAGATATTCCCAATCATATTTTCCAGATATGTCTTGCCTCTAAAAGGCAGTAAACTATAGCTTTGAGAAATATGAAAATGTATGGGATAAGGAGAAGTTGGTGTAGCTTCACCAGGGGCTGCTCAAAGATCTGTGGAAGCAAGATCTCTCGCAAGGCAAAAATAAAAGACAGAAAAAACCAGGAAAATTAAAACTCTGTTAAGACTTGGAAAAGTTAAAAGAAATGCAAAAACAGAATGAGTTAATACTAGCCAAAGGAGCCAGGGGAAATAAGAATAGCATTTCAAATATATTGGAGGAAGAAAGAAATAATGGAATGAAAAACTAAACTCAATAATAAATGAAGAGGGTGACAAAATGAAAGCTGGTTCTGAAATGGCTGATGCACTGAGCTGCTTTCAAAATCAGTCTTTGACAAGAAAAATAAAAGGAGTAAGGACATAATAGCTCAAGTAATTAAGACCTTTTCAAAATAGTTGTTGATAAAAAAGACTAAGGCAATACTTAAA